>JAVYIG010004372.1:0-163923 GCA_035222895.1 Strongylocentrotus droebachiensis
TATATACAGTGCGTCCAGAAAAATGAAACCGAGTATCATCGATGTTAAATTTATCATAACTTAATCACAATTATAATTGATAAATGACACTTGTAAAGCTTAGATCCCCTCTTTCATTTGATGCAACTCATATAATGCATATTTTACGCGTGAGTAATTAAAATGAATTTGAAGAGAGGAAACCAAAACGTCATTTAGCGGACGGTATCTGAATTTAAAGAAAAAAAAAATCACATTTTTAGAAAAGTTGAGTTTTCTGCCCTTTCATATGACACCTCAGCCGGGAAAAATGAGCTAGGAATAAAAAAAGTTCTGTTCGTTTAAAGTAGTGCTTGCATTTCAATAATTTTATTAAACGAATTTTATTCGTTTTCACTGCTGCCTGCCGAAGCAACAAACGGAGTTAACAAAAGACTTAACTCCGTTTCGTTGACAATCAGCCCCGGCCCCCCCCCCCCCCACTCAGTGTTATTTAGGGTACGCGTATGCTCGTTCCCTCTTTTTGAAAGCACCCCCTATCTGAGGACTGCCAAAATTTCCCGAACCCCCCTTTCGCGGGCTTTTCGCGGGCTCTTCCTGCCTTGGATACCCCCTAAATACGGAAAAATGCTCAATGTACCCCCCTAAATTCGGAATAATTTCTCAGGAGTCCAAAGGGTACATTGAGCATTTTTCCGTATTTTAGGGGGGTATCCAAGGCAGGAAAAGCCCGCGAAAAGCCCCGCGAAAGGGGGGTCGGAAATTTTGGCAGTCCTCAGATAGGGGGTGCTTTCAAAAAGAGGGAACGAGCATACGCGTACCCTAAATAACACTGAGTGGGGGGGGGGGGGGGGCCGGGGCTGATTGTCAACGAAACGGAGTTAAGTCTTTTGTTAACTCCGTTTGTTGCTTCGGCAGGCAGCAAGTGAAAACGAAAAAAAGAAAAACACCCCCTTTTTAAAGAAATCTCCGGGTGACACTTTTTTACAATTCTCGGGCCGGACTTTGTCGCACGCAAAGTACCCCTTAACCGGACATTTTGGTAACACGCATGCGGTCATTCCGATCCCGGAGTGGGGGGGGGGGGGGGGGGGGGCGGGCAATCAGCGTAGACGAAAGACTTCATGCATGGCTGATTGTCAACGAAACGGACTTCAGTCTTTTGTCAATTCTGCTTGTTGCTCCGACAGGCAGCCAGTACAAACGAATTCTGATAAAATTATGGAAATGCAAGTACTACTTCAAACAAACAGAACGTTGTCATTCCTTGCTCATTTTTCCTGATTGAGGTGTCATAAGAAAGGGCAGACACTCAATTTTCTAGAAATGTGATTTTCTCGTTGAAATTCAGATACCGTCCGCCAAATGACGTTTTGGTTTCCTTCCTTCAAATTCATTTTGATTACTCATGCGTGAAATATGCATTATAATTATGAGTTGCATCAAAATAAGAGGAGGATCTAAGCTTTCTAAATATGTGTCATTTATTGATTATAAATGTGACTAAGTTATGATAAAAAAAAATCGATAATTCTCGGTTTCGTTTTTTCTGGGACGCACTGTATAATAGGCCTGTCAGTCGTAGCCACCAGATTTCAAGTTTTCACACCTATACAAGTCACCTCGTTTGTAATGATAGGAAATTCTATTTTGCAAAATGTTTACTTTGACAATTAAAAATTCGCAATACTTTGCATAATCAGCATTGCATTCATTTTTATTCTCATCATAAACATTTTGAAGAGTGTATTTATAAAAGTGTTTTCATATGGGCCTTCATATTTATATTAGCTCACGAATTCCAATGGGCCTACTAATCAAAAGTGCCCAAAATCAGGGCGATATGTTATTATGATTGTGTCTGCCAAAGTTTGGTCGGTCTAACCACGATCACATTTAATAATTTACTGCAAATTAGCAACAATTCGTCAAGTTCGGCATGAAATGCTGCCTTTAAAAAAAGGCTTTTGAGTGTTTTTTTGTAATACAGTTTATTGGAATACAAATTTATATTTTTTGCTTTAATTATTATTTTTTTTAATCATTTTATGTGGCGTTGTACAGCAGAGATATTATTTGTGTGACAACATTATACTCAATGAATATACAGTTTATAAATGTGTTCATTGTTTATTTACAATAAATGTAAGGAACCATGTGGAAGTTAATCTGACACACTGTTACCCCCATTTTTTCCAATCTTAACCCAACATCAACCTTTATGTTCTGATCTAGTCATTCGATTCCTGGTAGATATCATAAAACTGATCTCAGTTGGAGGTAAAACAATAATGCAATGTAGAAAAACATTTATATCGCTTATGGAAACAAAAAGTGCGTTAGAGCTAACAATATTACGAGATCTTTCGTTAGCGCAGTGTGCCATGCATGCCAGAGGGTACTGGGGCATGCTCAATCGGGAATCGGAACATAAGAGAGAGATAGGGGAAGAAGGAAAGAAGGAAGAAAAAAGAATGGAAGAAAGAGAGGAAAATGGAACGTAAAAAAGAAGAAAAAGACACGATGACGACCCCAAACCTCTCATGATAATGGTCATTTTCCCACCTTGTGAGACAAAGGTGCCCCCCCCCCCCATGATACAAGCGCCCCTTAGATGACTGGAGACACGCTATGCCACTTGGGTCTATGATGACTATCATCTGACAATGATTAGCACTGCATTGTGCACCGCCTAAAATAATGCATAACTCCGAAAGAGACTGGATTGAAACCATACAAAATATGATACAGTATAATATATCACGATTAATAGATAACAATCAATGCACTACCTTAACTACCGTCGAACCTATATAACGCCACCCCTTTTGAACCTTAAGATGCTCTACGATACATTTTGAGGCATTTCTGAATGCGTAAACTGAACATTCATTTGATTTTTGGGGGAAGGAAGAAAAGGGGGGATTGCGTGCGCCCCGCGCCCCCATGGAACCGCCCCTGTCAAGGACTATTCTTCCTGTATGCATGTCGTATGAATGTCGAGGCTATATAAACATAATACAACACGTAATACATACGGAGTATCTTTCTCGACCAGTTTGAAATGGGTTAATGGTCAGTCTAAGACCCCGTTCTCACTCACTTTGAAAGTGGTCTTAGTTAGACCGCTCCAGAGGAACGGGTCTTGAGGAACGGTTTGCGAGGGTTCACACTCCGAGCAGTTTTTTATGGCTCAAACCGCTCCACGAGTTAAAGTGGTCTTGTTGCTATGGCAGCTCAAGTCAGCAGGTCAATTTTTTCGCGCGCGGAATACAAACCGTATGTACCGTACTACATGTTTCGCGCGGAACGTCACTAGCTCACTTCCGTTCAAAGTACGCTTCCGTTCACATTGCACGTTAGAGCGGTCCAAACCGCTCTTAATAAGACCCGTTCCTCAAGACCACCTCGGAAGGTGGTCTTCTGGAGCGGTCCAGAAGTCCACTTCCTGGACCACTTTGACCGTTCTCACTCACCTAAGAACCGCTCCTGAGGAACGGGTCTTAGTTAGACCGCTCCAACGAAGTGAGTGAGAACGGGGTCTAAGTACCTTATCATCACATCATAAAAGGTTCATAAAAAATATAGAATTACAGATTATCTAATAACATTGACTAATGGACCATTAACACCCTTAGTATGTGACGGATTCTTACTCTCATTGGAAGATATAAATAGTTAAAGATAAAGTTGAGTTCTGGTCATGCGATTGCATTGTGAAAGAAACGTTGTGGAATCGACCAGAAAAGGTTGATCCCCGGGTTGATCATCTAGCATATAAGAATTTGTGTGTATTGCATGGTTCTGGAATCATCAAAATGATACGAAATTTGGCCAAGTCTTGGTAAAGTTACACAGAAAGATGTATAATGGGACTACACAAGCACATGGGGTAAAATTCCTACCCGGATTTGTACGATGTTACATGACATATTTAGAATATGAAGGCATTTGAAGAGCCATGCTTTTCAGGGAACATGTCTTATCTGATGTTCTTCCACACTTGCATAATAAGAATGATAACTCTCACAAATTATTTTTCACCTCTTCCCAGAACTCAACTTTCTCTTTAAATGGCGAGAGGTTAGGCCATATAGGCGCATTGACAATCATCAGGAAATACTTGTTAACAAGTTAAGGAAATAGGACAAGTAAGATATTTATGTGTTTTTTCTTGTTTTGTTTTGTTTAACGACGATCATTAGACCTATATAGAGAAGAGAACGTTATGTCATGCCATTACTATCCAACTGTTTCGTATTACATTTTGATATCATAACAAACATCGTGCCATTCTCCATTCTCATTATCGTGTAACCCTTCACTAGTGGCTGATCCAGGCCCCCCCCCCTCCCCCTGGGGGAAAAAAAACGTGATTTTTAGCTTTTTTGGGAGATGCCCCCCCCCCCCCCCCTGGCGCTCAAGGGGGGGGGGGGGGGTGCAAATTTTCAAATTTCCGAGGGCCAAAAAAAATAAAAATTGGGCCCTCTCCCCTGAGAAATCCTGGATCCGCGCCTGCCCTTCACCACCACGAAAAAGAAAAGATTTTACCATGCCAGGTTACAATGATGTAAGTGAATTATATAGTTATGTTATTATTAGTATGTCTGCTTTCTTTCATCAAGTTATACACAGAGAATTCTTTGATAAGTTTGTATATAAAGATACCATGAAGTTTGATTAAAAGTTTTTAGATGGTTATCTTATTTTTTTTTCATGACACATGAAGCAGTCAGCCATTTTGCAAACGCTATTGCTTATCGACCTGTATAAATGGTGATTTTGGCAATCGAAGTTTGGCAAGGCTCGGAGTGAAATGGAATGAAATGGAAGCTGCAATGCCAAGCTAACAAAAGGAGAGATCAGTGATAATAATTTCGTACTTTCTCAAATGCTTGAAAATCACGGTCACTTTAAATTGACGGGGGTCACAGTCATTCATAAAGGAGGTTTGTCGACAAACCTCCTTTATGAATTCGGGCCAAAGTGTTACATGCGACCACAAGAGGGCGCTCAATTCAATTTACATAGAGATCCTCTCGAAGGTACATGTAATTAATTGATGAAACTGAAATTGATATCATTCATGACGTAAAGACCTAGCCCTATAGTCTAGCTTGCATTGTTCTCTCTGACGTCGAGACCCGACTATGTGAAATGTATACACACACGTTCGATTAAAGGCTTTCGGATTACTAGCAAGTATTTAGGTCAATTTTATGCAAGTCATTTGAAGTATGAAAGGGAATGACTTATGGAACTCAGAAGAATATATATGAACAAATACTACTAGATCGAGCGTACTCGCACTGATTTGACAAGCTTTTTTCCATTCGGTTCTATTCTCCATGATCTTTGGGAGTCCCTGCCTTGGTAGACAGGTGTCTTTTTCTAACTGGTCTGTGTAAGTCATTGCTGGGCGCTCTCTGGTGCGTTTGCCCCTTGGGGGCTCCCAGAAGAGCATTTGTGAAATGATTTCACTCTAATTGCTCCTCCAGCAATGACCACTGTAACGGAGGAGGCGGTCTCTCAGTCTGTCCACTATTAAAACATAATGAAACCATGAGAAGAGAACGTTATGTCATGTCATTACTATCCGACTGTTTCTTATTACATTTTGATATCATAAAACAAATATCGTACCATTCTCATTATCGTGTAACCCTTCACCCCTACGAAAAAGAAAATATTTTACCATGCCAGGTTACAATGATGCTAGTGAATTATATAGTTATGTTATTATGAGTATGTCTGCTTCCTTTCATCAAGTTTCACACCGAGAATTCTTTGATAAGTTTGTACATATAAATATACCATGAAGTTTGATTAAAAGTTTTTAGATGGTTATCTTATTTTTTTTCATGACACATGAAGCAGTCAGCCATTTTGCAAACGCTATTGCTTATCGACCTGTATAAATGGTGATTTTGGCACTTGAAGTTTGGCAAGGCTCGGAGTGAAATGGCGCGAAATGGAAGCTGCGCTGCCAAGCTAAAAAAAAAAAAAGAGATCAGTGATAATACACTGTCGCTCATAAAGTTGGAATATTTTTGTTTTACCCTAATTTATGGAATTATTTTAAATATAATTGAAAAATAATAGAACTAGATAATAGTATACATTCTTAGATTTTATTGAATACTAATTTGACAATGTGTGTTTTGCGTGACTGCTAAAGCATGTGTATGCTACTATGCTTATCTACTAGGGGACCTACGCCCTTAAGTCATAAATGACAGTAATGAGGATTAATGCCCCACAAAAGGGCACTAATATAGCACATCGACACAGTTTTGATCCTGGGGCCTCACAGTACTAGGCCATTGCTTTGTCACTGAACCATAAATGTATTTATGAGCGACAGTGTAATTTCGTACTTTCTCAAATGCTTGAAAATCACGGTCACGGGGGTCACAGTCATTTTGTGTTACACGTGATCACAAGAGGGCGCTCAGTTCAATTTACATAGAGATCCTCTCGAAGGTACATGTAATTAATTTATGAAACTGAAATTGATATCATGCATGACGTAAAGACCTAGCCCTATAGTCTAGCTTGCATTGTTCTCTCTGACGTCGAGACCCGACTATGTGAAATGTACACACACACGTTCGATTAAAGGCTTTCAGCTTACTAGCAAGTATTTAGGTCAATTTTATGCAAGTCATTTGAGGTATGAAAGGAAATGACTTATGGAACTCAGAATAATATATAATTATGAACAAATACTACTAGGTCGAGCGTACTCGCACTGATTTGCTAAGCTTTTTTCCATTCGGTTCTATTCTCCATGATCTTTGGGAGTCCCTGCCTTGGTAGACAGGTGTCTTTTTCTAACTGGTCTGTGTAAGTCATTGCTGGGCGCCCTCTGGTGCGTTTGCCCCTTGGGGGCTCCCAGAAGAGCATTTGTGAAATGATTTCACTCTAATTGCTCCTCCAGCAATGACCACTGTAACGGAGGAGGCGGTCTCTCAGTCTGTCCACTATTAAAACATAATGAAACCATTTGAACTGGAAAATCTCCCCTATAAGCTGCTCACGCGGCCATAAAATCATATTGTATTGTTGTTGTTTTTCGCGTTTCTTGCTCTCAACGACCAGTTTGTTTAAAAGCTAAACGAATCCTAATTTCATCAATCTTACAATCATTCAACAATCAGACAATGATATCAAATTGTTTTGTGTCAGTATATAAAGCCTTTATTCTGGTCGCGTATTTCATAAACATCTTATTATCAGGAGTCTAAAGTATATCGACGTGTAACATAATGTTACTCCATCATAATGTCGGATAATCTTGTTTTTCATTTGTTAGAAATCTAATACAACTGACTAATCAAGCTCAACTGTATATAAATGAACATTAAAAGTCAGGAGTATAATGCGTATGCTGGGTATGTGTGCGGGGTGGGGGTGTGGGGGGAGTGTGAGGGGGGGGGGGGTACACGGTGCCCCTCCCCGAACTGTGCCCCACGGTAGTCAACCCCTGCTGCACTTGCTCCATCGTCACTGTTCTTAACCCGCTTTAACCCTAAGCCAAACCAAGGAGATAGGATGGGCTCCTTGACCAAACACAATCATGCACCTCCCATATCATAATGATTAGAGCAATGGCTGCTAGAGCAGATAACCCATGACCAATTGTTGATAAATACTACTGATAAATTATGAAAGTTGAAAATTGTTGTACAAGAACACGAATCCACCACCCTGTCTGGTGGTGGTGGTGTTGGTGGTGGTGGTGGTGGTGGTGGTGGTGGTGGTGGTGGCGGGGGGAGGGGGGGGGGGATACAAACCCGTAAAAGCTTTTTTTCAAGTGTGTGGGGGGAGGAGGGGGGTATTAGGGTTGCCAACTTTGAGCCAGAGGTGAGAGAGAGACATTGCGAGGGGGTAATGAGCACTTAATTTTCTTTTTCGTTAGAAAATATTTATCGGCAAATCAGCCGGCGAATACGCGGGGGGGGGGGGGGTGTACGGGGTTGGGTAGCTTTGAAGGAACATACTGAAGCTGTTAGTCTTGCGTTCATCAGAACACTAAATCCGAAATCAAATGTTTATAAACGGAACCCATAACAAAATAGGGGAAGAGACCACTATTTCTAGGACATACCCTGGACATCTGCAAACACATACGGTAGGCCTCTTTCTCCTATAGATGGGACAGTTCCCCGGTTGTTCAGAGTAATTTTCCTGGAGGTAGGAGGGGGTGCTGTAAAGGTATAGTCTTCCATTGTCATTGCCTTTTGGGTATTGCTTTGTCTGTCTGTGAGGATGGTGACGTAGTAGTTTTGGGTTGACGTTCTGCAGGAGAGCTGTCATATTCAATTTTCAATTCAAGTGAACATTTATTTTCTTCCATTCAATTTGACAACATATTTGACATCTGTTCAAAATACAATTTATACGTAGAAATATACAAATAATTAAAGAATTTGTATTACAAGGAAGAAGGCGCGAGTCCGGGGGGGGGGGGGGGGCGTTTCATGAAACAATTAGTCGGTGGTTTTCACCGGCTAATATCATGTTCACCGACAATTTAGTCAGCGCTGACTAAATTTGACCAATCACAGGCCTGGAAAATAGTCGGTGACAAAAGAATTGTCGGTGAACATCATTAGTCGGTGAAAACCATCGACTAATCATGAAACGCCCCCCTGATAAGCAAAGCTTGTAATGGTACGCCCGAATACACAAATACATAATATAAAAGAAAGGAAGAAAGGGATAGGCAAGAAGGAGAGGAGAGGAGGATAGAGAGCTTGGAGAAAGAGAAAGGAAGAGGACTGCAACGTAGCAGCAATGAAGTGTATGGCATGCATAAATAACATAATGGCAAGATATAGGTGGAGGGTAACTATTGGGGTTCACTGTCCTTTAAGAGCATATGTAAATTTTGTACTGATATACTTCTAATATCTACCAATATAGTTTCTTTCTCTCTATTCAGAGGCAGGAATGATGTTTCCTTTTTGCCCTGCAAAACCAAAGAATGACGTATTATGGATACATTGGAGACTATTTGCATTGTTACATTTGGGTTCAAGACTGAACATTATCAACAACAAAAATCCACAAAAGCGTCATCTCATACTTTGCTCATACCAGTCAAAATAGAAAACCGAAAACCGAAAGTCTTTATTATGTACACGACCAGGCGCGTACACAGGATTTTTTCAAGGGGGGTGTTTTAACATTTATAAATCGGGCCGAAAATTTCGCAACGACTCAGCCAGCCGCTGAATAAGCGATAAGCGGTGGGGGGGGGGGGGGGGGGTTCGAGGACAATTTCTTTTTTTTTTTGGTCTCGAAATTTGAAAATTTAACATTTGGCTCCGTTGGGGGGGGGGGGGGGTGATGGGGGGGGGGGGGGTTTACATACATAAAAATACCAAAGGCCCCCCCCCCCCCGTGTACGCGCCTGTACACGACCCCCGGACACGACCCTTTAATAGCCTGATAATCGACTGTCACGGTGACATCGAACGTTTTAACATTGTCTGCAACATACAGTATCACCAATTTACACTATTGATTCGTTTCGGTGTTTATTGTATTACCTTGTTTAGAGGTAACAAAGATAAACCGATACAGTACTTTGCTATAGAGCAGTCATTCTCGTTTTTTATAGCATTTAATGCTTGCAATTTTCAGTTTGTTATCAGATCCGATATGCCAACAGGCCAATACTTTCAAATTATTAACGAAAGATAACAAACTTCTAGAAGGAAAAAAATCAATCAATGACTGAGAATGATAGTAAAATACAAAGTTTCTCTGGTGGCTTGAGTATAAAGAACAATGTTAGCATTGGATGTTGAGACAATTAGAAGCAAACGAAAGGATCGGCTCGGTGGAAGAGACATTCCTCAGGGCCGAGTTAGGAGGTAAGAAATCGCTGCCAGGTCCCTCAAATCCATTTTTTTTTTTTTTTGGTCTCGAAATTTGAAAATTTAACATTTGGCTCCGTTGGGGGGGGGGGGGGTGATGGGGGGGGGGGGTTTACATACATAAAAATACCAAAGGCCCCCCCCCCCCCCCGTGTACGCGCCTGTACACGACCCCCGGACACGACCCTTTAATAGCCTGATAATCGACTGTCACGGTGACATCGAACGTTTTAACATTGTCTGCAACATACAGTATCACCAATTTACACTATTGATTCGTTTCGGTGTTTATTGTATTACCTTGTTTAGAGGTAACAAAGATAAACCGATACAGTACTTTGCTATAGAGCAGTCATTCTCGTTTTTTATAGCATTTAATGCTTGCAATTTTCAGTTTGTTATCAGATCCGATATGCCAACAGGCCAATACTTTCAAATTATTAACGAAAGATAACAAACTTCTAGAAGGAAAAAAATCAATCAATGACTGAGAATGATAGTAAAATACAAAGTTTCTCTGGTGGCTTGAGTATAAAGAACAATGTTAGCATTGGATGTTGAGACAATTAGAAGCAAACGAAAGGATCGGCTCGGTGGAAGAGACATTCCTCAGGGCCGAGTTAGGAGGTAAGAAATCGCTGCCAGGTCCCTCAAATCCATTTGCTCCAGCTTTCATACAGACAACCAACGTAGAGGGCACACCACCAGTACATCTGTAAAGACAAAAAATTGATAATAAATAATGGTAGCAGGTGTCATTTCATATTCAGACTCATTTTAATAGCTGATTGTGATGGACATTATTGTTTTAGTATGTACCCTTAAATGGATCGACCTCTGTAGGCCTATAAAGAGCATTACAGTGGTCTCTGAAAGTTCGACAGTGTCTCTCGAGTCGGGCACCAATGTCTGGTTACCATGGCAACTATTTATTATTATTATAACAAAACGTATAATAGATAATTAGATAATTAATACGTTACACATTACCAAGGATAGCTACGATAACGCTCCATCCAGGCGACAAAAAAAAAAAAAAAAAAAAAAAAAAAAAATAGGTCACTGCACTATTGGCGCTATCAGTATTGAATATTTATTGTAATTTAGATGTTCTAATAGAGACAAAGGAGAACATAAAACCTACCTGCAATAGTCGTCTCGCCCATCATTATCCTCATCCTTCATGTACCATGTATTGGAATAACCTGGATCAAACTATTCTACGGAGGGGTTGGGTAAAGTATAGGCTAGTAAATCATCTTCTTCAGATCCAGCGAGAAGGCATGAAAGGAATGGCTTTCCATCGGTGCGCACGACCCTATACAAGAAGATTAAGAGAAACATAACTTTCTGCACACATCACTAAATTATTTAAGTTTAATAATTTAGTACACAAGACCCTACACGGATTTGAATGACAGAAATTGTTGCCCACTTCTACGCTTAAATCAAGTAAGTCAAGACTTGGTACAGGCAAAATAGGTTTACAAATTTCAAAGCGTAATGTATCTAGGCCTTCTATAGTATATATCAATTTTAGTCCATGAAATAGAATAAAGTGGTGTACAATTAATTTCGAGATAAAGCTGTTTAAAACATAGCAGAACAAACCCATATACGCTTATCTTCATGGTGCTCAGCTTACTAAAAACAAATTCACGTCAAATATTCACGTCTGCGATTCCTTTTTGGGAGACGCAGTCGTAAATATTTGACGCGGATTTTCCAGCAGATTTTCACGTCTGCGTGTCCCGTCAGGGCCATTGAGTACAGAAAAAACGAAAAAATTACCGAGCAAAGGAATACGTCATTTTTTTTTATTTTCACGTCTTGGACGTAAAAGACAAACAATTTGTTGCATAGGTATACGTCAAATCTTTGCGTTTGCGTGTCACTTATGCCTAGGTCACATTATAAACCGGGCCCCGTACGATTTTCCCTACCCGGCGGTTAGCCATGGATTTAGAGACCGTACGGGAACCGTCTGGTTTTCATTTCTACGGCATGTGTGGTCACATATTCTGCGGCG
This sequence comes from Strongylocentrotus droebachiensis, assembly GCA_035222895.1. Classification (NCBI taxonomy): domain Eukaryota; kingdom Metazoa; phylum Echinodermata; class Echinoidea; order Camarodonta; family Strongylocentrotidae; genus Strongylocentrotus; species Strongylocentrotus droebachiensis. The sequence continues at coordinate 11,896 of JAVYIG010004372.1, forward strand.
CCCGGGAGGTGCCCGGAGAAAATTGGTTGAGTGAAATGCAGGGCGCCCGTAAAGGTGCCGGGAGGGTGCCGGACGAGTGCCGGCCGGTAACCTTACGGGCTCCGTCCGATGAGCAGGTGTACCGATGGCTCCCGGAAGGTGCCCTGCCGGGGCCAGGCCGGGGTCCTCAAGGCGCTTGGACGGGTGCCGTGCGGTGCACTGAACTACAGAGTGAGTCAGAAAAAATGTCCCAATTTTTAAAAGTTGTATTGTTTGAAGTATGAATATTTAATCATGGGTTTCATGATATATCTTGATCGTCCGGGCACCGTCCGGAGCCCGCATGGGACCCGCAAGGTGCCCTACGGACTCTTTACGGGCTTTCTACGGCCTAACGGTCAGATAAAAACGCCGGGAGAATTGGGAGCAGCCAACTCAGCACCACGGCGCGGGTACGGCTTAAAAACTGTCCCGTCGCCCGTAGAATATTTACGGCAACCGACCGGACACCGGCCGAAAATTCCCAAACGTCTATTTTTACTCGCCGTACGGACCCCGGAGTGTATATGTGAAAGCCCCCATTAGGAGCTTCCAAAAGAATGGCAGCTGATGGTCTTAATCTGCGAAATAAACACAATCACATCACACATAAATAAAGTGCAAAACACCTGATACGTCTACTGAATGATCAATGATATGTGCAATACTATTTCTCGGCAATGTGGAGCTTATTGTTTACAACGATTCTTTTTGCTCAATAATGTTTCAACCCACGTTCCCATTTTTTATATCGAAAATCTTTAGTGCTATGTATAATCTGAAACAAAATTGAATACGTGTCTCTTTTTAATGTGGATTTAATAGTATTGATATGCCCTTCAATCCATGCCTAAAGTTACTTGCTGTCGTTATTATGTATTGAATGTAGACATTGTATTGTCAAAACTTCATCTCTCTCTCTCTCTCTCTCTCGTTCTTTGATCGCTCTCTCTTTCTCTTCTGCCTCTCCCCTCTATGTCTCTCCGTCTCTCTCTTCTATCTCTCTTTCTTATTGTCTCTTCCCCTCTCTCTTCCTTCCTCTGTCTCTCTCACTCTCAACAGCAAAAATAATATTGACCGTAATATTTTGTTTACTGTTGCATGTCTTACTGATTATTTTATACTCGATGTATTCTCCTCTCTGCACCCTCTTTTTATCATTAAAAGAGTTGAATATCTGTCTCTGTTAACTGTTGATTTGTTACTTTTTATATGCCCTTTAATCCATGCCTACGTCATTTTGCTGTCGTTATTATGTATTGGATGTAAATATTGTATTGTTAAGACTTCCTATTTCCCCCTCTCTCTCTCTCTTCCCCTCTCTCTCTCTCTCTCTCTCCCAATTTCTCTCCTGTTGATTGGGAAAGGGTGACAGAATAAAAAACGACCATAAACTGAACTAATGCAGAAGCGGAGTTGAGCCCCGTTGATGAACGATATAAACAGCGCCCTCTAAAGTTCTGAAAATGGTCTCCTTTCTGTGGCTGTAGCTCCATTGTGCCTGGCTAAACCACATGAATGTATTTTACAGCTATGTGGTCTATCTGTACCCTCTTTTGGAATTAGATACTTGAAGATGTGACCTTTCCGGGCCAAAAATAAAATGCATACCCATGACTGGCTTTGCGAAATATCCCCTCTAAATTTGCACTTTTCAAGAAAATTGCTAAATAACATCTGTCAATGTAATACCTTCCTCTAAAATGACCTATGTCCAATAAAACTTGGCAGACATTATGTATCCATACACGTGACAACTGTCTGCCAAGTTATATACAATTTGATGACGTCATCGCAAAGTTATCGCCTAAAATGATGACTTTATTATGCATTACGTAACAGCCCGTTAATTGCTTTCAGTACATTGCGCACAGATGACCATAGAGTCAAACTGACCTCATTAAAATGCACTTTTGAATGATACCAAATAATTATGTTATCGCAGAAAAATGTTGAGTATATAGCATTTGAACAAGGGTCACTATACAAATTCCTTTGAGTTTCCGCCTAATTATAACACGTCGTGGCTATGATATAACCCCGTTTCGCCCCCCCTTTCAACCCTTTGTTTTTTCCTTGAAATTTTGCAAGAGCAGTCTGGGTGGCCAAACGCAGGTCATCTCAAACCCGAATTTTTAAAATCTTTCAAGGGGCGAATTGTAGACGCCATTTAATGCCTGGGATGACTTTATTAGTATGGACGGTCATTTGTGCCACACGGCAAGCTTCAAGTCGTGTTCTACATTCACCAAACTCCCATTCGTTTTGCACGCAGGGCTTGTAAGCCCTAGTTATGTGCCTTCCATTATCTCGATTCCAAGCAGTAACAAATTCATATTTCAGGGCTCATGATAAATTTGTTTAACAGTTGATTCCGCTCGGTTGAATCTATTGTCGGATTTTCTAGCAGAGAGAAATAGCAGTGAATACAATACAGTGCTATTTGAACAATATTTGATGACAAAAGACGGCACTCTAGGTACCATTTGTATGTAGCGTCACCTATATAATGCTCTGACTGGGTGCCAGGTGATGAATGTGAGCTCTGCCGTTATCATGAAAACGAATCAAGAAATATCGGAATTTTGGGGAATTACGATTTTTCAACAACATGAAACAAATAGTGAGCATCTAATAACTTCAGATGTCTGTTTTTATGATTAAAATTAAGTCATTTCAAGTAACAAAATATGTTTTAGTATTTTTGCATTACCCCGAAAAGGTAACCAAAAATCAGACTTTAGGGTTCCCGCACAATAATATAAAGTATGTACATGTAGACTACAGACTCTCTCAACTACAGCATTCATGTGCACTTTGGTTTGGAAATAGTCTGTTATTCAGACAGAATGTGATCAAAGTTATTTTCCGCCTGATAAGATGCAACACAGTGTTTACGAAGGTCATGATATCCCAGATTTCAGAATTTCACTTATTTCTCTTCCATGAAACTGTTAATCATTTATAATCATCTAACGCGTACTATTTTAAGTCTTAAAACCATATTTTCATTCAAATTTGACATTTTCTTTTCAAAACAAATTAAGTACACATACAGTACATTGTTTGCAATTTTAAAACTCTTGTGGTGGCGCCCTTGTGGTTCCGATCAGACAATGTACATGTATACATGACAAGTTTTCATGATTTAAAGATAAAGTTGAGTTCTGATCATGATTGCATCGTGAAAGAAACGGTGTGGAGTCGATCGGAAAGTTGATAATGTAGCATATACGTATTGGTGTGTACTGCAAGGTTCTGGAATTATCAAAGGATAAGACATTTGGCCCAGTCTTTGTAAAATTATCACGCACTGTAAATATAAAGATGTATATGGGACTGTGTGTACACAAACATGTGGCTTACAAACGTGGGCCTCGTTTTTAAGCCGTTACATGTCATATTTAGAATATGAAGACATTTGAAGAGCCATGCTTTTCAGGGAAAATTTTGTCTATGATGTTCTTCCACACTTGCATAATAGTAATGAAAACGTTGATTTTTTTTTTCACCCCTCCTCAGAACTCAACCTTCTCTTAAAATGTACTATGTCCCATTTGCAGCCAACAGCAAATTCTGTAGAACTTTGCAGGAATTATGAATATATCACGTATGTCCTATCTGTGAAATATAAACGTTAGCGCTATCCTAGTATTCAAAGTATGCAAGGATACATATTTATATACCTCACTTAAGAAATCCAGCCATCTGATTGGTCGAAATTGCATTCATAAACTTTAACTATTTCTGTAAAATTCCCAGTAACCATGGTTAAAACAGTTCTAAAATCCCAGTAACCATGGCTACCGGGAAAATAGTTCAGTCTCCATGGTTACCCCATAGGTTTACATGTTAAAAAATGGTTTGAGCGATCGAGGATACCGTACGTGTGCGAAGAATTGGTAGGTATTTTCATACAAGACAAGACAATTCCAAACAAGACAAAAATGGCTAAAGAAACTGTCCCAAAATTTCAACTTATCAAATGCAAGACTCGCTGACAGCAAGAACAACAAAAAAGGTACGTGAAATTATCCAAAAACATGTTCGTTTAGTTGCTGAAAATGGAGTACCAGCATAGACGTAGACGAAAATAGATCTAGTTGTCAGGGTGTCTGATCGCGCACCCGATGTTGTGTGCTATATTCTTCCCATAGAGATTACACGCAATTCAGTCTCTATGCAGTCTACGTGTATTGCGCGACCATGCAAAAAAAGTCCAGTTTTTTTTTTCAATTCGAGATTCAAACCTTTATCTGTTGTGATCCTGAAGGTATTACTCAATAAGTGAGGTGTCATATGAAAGCGCAGGTTCTTCTCTCTATTCCCCACAGGGCCGGCCCACCCCCAAAATTGTAAAAATATCTTGCTTAGACTAGAATCTAGATCTAGTCTACTCTCAAAGATACACTTATAAAAAAAACAACCGTGCAGATAAACTAGAGAAAGGCCAAGGTGGTGTCATTAGTTGACTATTTTGTTTTCGGCATATAAAAGTATTAATGACTGCTTTAAATTTCGAGAAATAGTTGTTTTTATACGCTCTCGGGAAGGTTACAATTGGGCTATTGCCCTCGGCACGCCTCGGGGCAATAGCACAATTTTTTACCTTCCCTTGAGCGTATAAAAACAACTATTTCTCTCAAAGCAGTCATTAATACTATAATGTCTACTTTCTAGACTTCACTGTCAGACACTATTGAATGACTGACTGACTTATTTTGTTTCTTTGGTAATAATTACATAATGTACTTGTGATATGACATCTGCATGTGCTTGAACTTGAAAGTGTATGGTGTACTTTTCCTTACCTGAAGATTTCTACTTCAGAGAGTCTGCTTCATCATTCATTGCTTTATTTTACATGTCATATTTGTACATGTAAACATTACATGTACGACAGTGATATTAAAAACTAACTTTATTTTCATTATTGCAAAGTTGAAACTTTGATTCGACATGGTTATCAAAATTCAATGCTTGGAAACATTCGAAGTAATGATTATTATAAATTACAAAACGCTTAAATACAGCCCCGGCATAGCACCTGAAGAGCTCTCCGAACGCTGCTGAGATGTGTGAGATCACAGTATGGACATGATTTGCACAAGCAGACGATGTCCCATGACATCTCACACATTTTCAGTGCCTGTGTTTTAATCTTCTCTTGAGTTCTTTCTCTTACTTCACTACCGTCAGGCTAAATGTATAATCTATTGCCTCACTCTAAGCCCCAGGCATGGTTTTATTTTGATGACAAATGCGGCGATACAAAAATAAAGGAATCTATCGCTTGTAAACAAAATAAGACGCCATTACATATTCAGCTGCACACACCGCGGTATGTTCGGCGTTTCAAGAGGGAACAAATGCCGTCCTTAATATCATTCCGGGGTTTTTCAATTTGAAAGGCAGGTTTCTTTGATTGTTAATTAACCCCCATTCGGTGTATTTACAAGCAAAAGATTTTAGTTATCAGAATCGGATCAGATCCCCTTTTGAATGGTTTGACATGCCATTACATTTATATACACTAAACTTATTTTAATTTGACAAATAATAGCTTTGCAATTATGTTCATTCTTTATGGGATGTCGTCTGCTTGGGCAGTATTGGTCCATTTAGTGACGTCATTAAAGCATCGTTAATTTTCCAGCGAATCTCTCGTATATCCCAGCTGCTATCGAGGTGGTTGTATTTGTATTTTTTATAAATCACCCGATATGTAGTTGACCTAAAACTTGTACGATGGCCATCTGTTAGCTTAACAGTTTCTAGTGATACATTTGTTGACATATTTGTGATTTTCTTTGAATTTCACCTTTAAACATCTCAATGATCTGATGCATATTCTTGTGAAAGGAAGTTTGAAGCTCCTCAGTGTATCAACATATTACACATTTGTCAACTATTACCAGTTCATTATAAAGCCTTACTCATTATCAAATCACTACCACTTACATGCTTTTCCAGCCTATCACTGTTGGGAGAAGCTTTTTCTTCAAATTTGTGAACCCCTTTTGCCACATTTTATCAACTTAACTTATAACTTGTGTACTTTACCAGCCCATATTTGCCAGGAGGTAAAACTTATCTTTTTATGCACAACATTCTTGTCAATTGTTCAATATCTTACAATTTGTAGGCCAGTTCTTATAGAAAAGTGGGACTCTTTCCATGTTTTTGTTATGCCAACTCAGGTACAATGTGTGCGTTTTTTTTTTCTTCCTGTATGATAATTGCAAGTTGGAACATGTATTTAAGAATTGCTTGTCCTGATTTCCTAAAACAAATGCTGAAAAATCTGCTGATGAATGATGTGCAATTTCATTTTCTACATGTCAATTGACTCAAGTCCCCTTGTTGATGTTGCTTTAATACACACAGATTAAAGATTACATAATACAATCTTTATCTAACATGTATTCACTATACAAATATCAAGTACACTATTATTCATTAAGTTACATATATATATATATATATATATAGTTTTAAGCGCTAAAGCTAAACCATACTATGTGACTCTAGCCTGTTTTTCTTGTAAACTTAAATACATGCAAACATTTGCAATTTCGATCTAAATGTTAATGAGAAGAGAAGATAATACGTGTAATATTATTAGCTTTCAATTACATGTTACATTCGTGTGTGTAATATTATGTATTTAAAGAACAGTATAGTATTCATTAAAAAATAAATATATTCAATAAGTAGTACATGTAGGGCCTACAGCGGTTTCTTGTCTGTTGCAGGGAGTGTTACACGCCAAAGTAAGATGTAGCAGATTTCTTTATAAATAAATAAATAATAATAAAAATACAATATTTTTAAAGCGCATAATAAACATAAGCTTCTCTATGCGCTGTACAAGCATGAATGACGAGAAATATAATCACATTAAAGGAATCAACACAGTGAAATATACAAATCTTATAACTACTAAAATGAATAACTTAACATAGTAAATAACATAACCTGTTTCACATGTTAATGTATTCTTAGCTTTGTATTTACATTTAGTTACATTTTCAATCCATGACTTGTTATTATCGTTTGTTCCTTCATCGCTATTGTATGTGTATTTATCTCGTGCGTTTTCATATGTCTTTGAATAAAGTAAACGAATTTAGTCTAGAAGCTGACTATGTATTTTGTTAATATTTTAAACCTGAAACGCAATTCTCAAGTTTTGAAGAAAAAATACCCCAAAGATTTTGCATGACAATGTCAGGATGAGCGAGAGAGAGAGAGAGAACGAAAGAGAGAGAGAGAGAGAGAGAGAGAGAGAAAGAGAGAGAGAGAAAGAGAGAGGGGGAGAGGGAAGGAGAGAAAGAGAGATAGTGAGAGAGCGAGGGAGAGAGAGAATTGCGAAATTGTATAATTATGTACACGTGTATTATATGTGCGTATGAGGGTGCGCATCTTCAAGTGTGTGTACATTTGTGTGTATACCTACAGCTATATAGTATGGATAAGAGAAATACAGACACACAGCGGGGATATATCTGGATGTGACTACAATATCGACAAAGGAGGACCCCTCCGTTCAATGCATGGGGCACCCCTCACCACGCGTAATGGAAGAAGCTATACCCTTGCACCATTGATTTTCACTAGTGCGTAAACGGTCTGCATAGAAATTATGGAGGCTGACTTCATGTTCGTTTTACCCTAAAACGTTTCATGACGCGACTTTAGATTCAACGCTGGGGTTAATTTTTTTGTATAGAAGCGGAACAAAACATGTTTACTATTGTGTCTCATTTTTCTCTAAAATTGTGCGACGCATATTTGCCTCATGTCAATAGAAATTAAGATAAAGCGAAGCGGTCTCTTCCTCGGAGTCGACAGGAAATCAGAGGCTTGTCTACAGAGTGGATATTACGTTAGGATGTAGGCCAGGAAGATCGCATACTGTACATGGATGACTTTTTGATGTGAATAAATAGACTCCAAAGCGGATGTACACTAGTTTGGAGCGATAGGAGGGAGAGCCTTACTGAACTTGTACGACACCCGATAGGATAACCACCCACCTTTGAAGCCCCCTTTGAAGCAATATGAGAGAGAAAGGGGGAGAGAGAGAGTCGAGAGAGAGAGAGAGAGAGAGCCTTACTGCACTGGTACGTCACCTGATAGGATTAACGCCCTTTTGAGGCGATAGGAGAGAGAGAGAGCCTTACTTAACCTGTACGTCATCTGATAGGATAAACGCCCTTTTGAGGCGATAGGAGAGAGAGCCTTACTGCACTGGTACGTCACCTGATAGGATTAACGCCCTTTTGAGGCGATAGGAGAGAGAGCCTTACTGCAATGGTACGTCATCTGATAGGATTAACGCCCTTTTGAGGCGATAGGAGAGAGAGCCTTACTGCACTGGTACGTCACCTGATAGATTAACGCCCTTTTGAGGCGATAGGAGAGAGAGAGCCTTACTGCAATGGTACGTCACCTGATAGATTAACGCCCTTTTGAGGCGATAGGAGGGAGAGCCTTACTGCACTGGTACGTCATCTGATAGGATTAACGCCCTTTTGAGGCGATAGGAGAGAGAGCCTTACTGCAATGGTACGTCACCTGATAGGATTAACGCCCTTTTGAGGCGATAGGAGAGAGAGCCTTACTGCACTGGTACGTCATCTGATAGGATTAACGCCCTTTTGAGGCGATAGGAGAGAGAGAGCCTTACTGCACTGGTACGTCACCTGATAGGATAAACGCCCTTTTGAGGCGATAGGAGAGAGAGCCTTACTGCACTGGTACGTCACCTGTTAGGATTAACGCCCTTTTGAGGCGATAGGAGAGAGAGAGCCTTACTTAACCTGTACGTCACCTGATAGGATAAACGCCCTTTTGAGGCGATAGGAGAGAGAGCCTTATTTAACTTGTACGTCATCTGATAGGATAAACGCCCTTTTGAGGCGATAGGAGGGAGAGCCTTACTTAACTTGTACGTCATCGGATAGGATAAACGCTCTTTTGAGGCGATAGGAGGGAGAGCCTTACTTAACTTGTACGTCATCTGATAGGATAAACGCCCTTTTGAGGCGATAGGAGAGAGAGAGCCTTACTGCACTGGTACGTCACCTGATAGGATTAACGCCCTTTTGAGGCGATAGGAGAGAGAGCCTTACTTAACTTGTTCGTCATCTGATAGGATAAACGCCCTTTTGAGGCGATAGGAGGGAGAGCCTTACTGAACGTGTACGCCACCTGATAGGATTAACGCCCTTCAGAAACATCATGAAATGCAGGAAACCCAAGACGAGGGATAATGAAAATGATCACATTCATGTCTTTTATAGTGCTTTCAAAATATGTTAATCATGTTAATCTGCAATTAGAAAGTGCTAGCTGAAAAGCATTATGTCAGTATTCAGTGCTTTCCCTCGATTTCGTACTACCAATCATCTCTTTAATCTGCCGTAGCATGTATAGTACATCTTTCTATATCCTATGTCACCCTGGTTCATTCAAATTTCAATACTGAATTGGTTTGGATTTGTTAATTCTCTGTCAACTTTTCTGCCCGATATATATATACATAGTACCTTCCTATGGCGACATACAATACACCAACCGAGAAGGAAGACATAATGAAAATGGCGCTGTTTACTGCGGTGAAGGAAGGCGATCTTATAAAGACGAGATCTATTCTAGAAGACGAGACAGGTGATGCCAAGCTAGTCTTACTGCACAGTGTGGATCATGATGGAAATACATCCCTCCACATCGCTTCAGAAGAAGGGCATATTGACCTCGTGACCTATTTGATTGATTTAGGGGCGGATCTAGAAAAGCAAAGTAGAAGCGGTGACTCCCCTCTTCACTCCGCGTCTCGGAGTGGTCACCATGATGTTGCTCAATATCTCATCGGTAAAGGAGCAAATATCAATATTGGTGATAGCAATGGCTATACACCTATCTATCTTGCTTCGGAGAAGGGTCATTTTGGTGTTGTTGAATGTTTAGTCGATTCTGGAGCAGATGTAAACAAAGCTTCATATAATGGTTCTACACCCATTTATACTTCAGCAAGTAAGGGTCACCTTGATGTTGTGAAATATCTCATAACTAAAGGAGTCGAAATTAACAGATATAGTGGTGGTGGCTATACACCTCTATATAGCGCTAAGGAGTTACGTCTCGCCTTAAATAAACGTCCGGTAGATGCAGGAGCAGATGTGAACCGATTGATATATGATGACTCGCCACTTCATGCTGCATCAGAAAATGGTTATCTGGAAGTTGTTAAATGTCTCATCACTGGAGGAGCCGAAATTGACAGAGATGGCGATGAGGGCTATACACCTTTGCATCTCGCCTCACTGGAGGGTCATCTTACTGTTGTTGAATGTCTGGTAGATGCAGGAGCAGATGTTAACACAAAAGCAAAAAACGAATGGACCCCTATGTATGCAGCATCTAATAAAGGTCATCTAGACATAGTGAAGTATCTGATTAACAGAGGAGCAGATATTGATAGTAGAGGTTATAACGGACAGACGCCCCTAGGTGTCGCATCAATTTATGGCCATCTTGCAGTTGTCAAGTATCTTATCAGTCAAAGAGCAGATAAAGACATTGGTGATTACGATGGATGTACACCTCTATATGCTGCTTCACGGAAGGGTCATTACGATGTTGTACAATATCTAGTGAACGAAGGAGCAGAGGTGAACAAAGCAGCAAATGATGGTGATCTATCCCTCCATGCTGCCGCTTGTCTGGGTCATCTAGACATAGTGAAGTATCTGATTACAAGAAGAGCAGATATTGATAGTAGAGGTAATAACGGCAATACGCCTCTTGGTTTCGCATCATTCTATGGCCATCTTGCAGTTGTCAAGTATCTTATCAGTCAAAGAGCAGATAAAGACATGGGTGATAACGATGGATGTACACCTCTATATGATGCTTCATGGAAGGGTCATTACGATGTTGTACAATATCTAGTGAACGAAGGAGCAGAGGTGAACACAGCAGCAAATGATGGTGATCTATCCCTCCATGCTGCCACCAGTCTGGGTCATCAAGACATAGTGAAGTATCTGATTGACAAAGGAGCAGATATTGATAGGAAAGATTATTACGGCAAGACGCCTCTTGGTGTCGCATCATTCTATGGCCATCTTGCAGTTGTCAAGTATCTTATCAGTCAAAGAGCAGATAAAGACATGGGTGATAACGATGGATGTACACCTCTATTTGCTGCTTCACGGAAGGGTCATCTTACTGTTGTTGAATGTCTGGTAGATGCAGGAGCAGATGTAAACACAAAAGCAAAAAATGAATCGACCCCTATGTATGCAGCATCTAAAATAGGTCATCTAGACATAGTGAAGTATCTGATTACAAGAGGAGCAGATATTGATAGTAGAGGTTATAACGGCAAGACGCCTCTTGGTGTCGCATCATTCTCTGGCCATCTTGCAGTTGTCAAGTATCTTATCAGTCAAAGAGCAGATAAAGACATGGGTGATAACGATGGATGTACACCTCTATATGATGCTTCAAAGGAGGGTCATTACGATGTTGTACAATATCTAGTGAACGAAGGAGCAGAGGTAAACAAAGCGGCAAATGATGGTGATCTATCCCTCCATGCTGCCGCTCGTCTGGGTCATCAAGACATAGTGAAGTATCTGATTGACAAAGGAGGAGATATTGATAGGAAAGGTTATTACGGCAATACGCCTCTTGGTGTCGCATCATTCTCTGGCTATCTTGCAGTTGTCCAGTATCTTATCAGTCAAAGAGCAGATAAAGACATGGGTGATAACGATGGATGTACACCTCTACATGATGCTTCACAGGAGGGTCATTACGATGTTGTACAATATCTAGCGAACGAAGGAGCAGAGGTGAACAAAGCAGCAAATGATGGTGATCTATCCCTCCATGCTGCCGCTCGTCTGGGTCATCTAGACATAGTTAAGTATCTGATTGACAAAGGAGCAGATATTGATAGGAGAGGTTATAACGGTCAGACGCCTCTTGGTGTCGCATCATTCTCTGGCCATCTTGCAGTTGTCAAGTATCTTATCAGTCAAAGAGCAGATAAAGACATTGGTGATTACGATGGATGTACACCTCTATATGCTGCTTCACGTAAGGGTCATTACGATGTTGTACAATATCTAGTGAACGAAGGAGCAGAGGTGAACAAAGCAGCAAATGATGGTGATATATCCCTCCATGCTGCCGCTCGTCTGGGTCATTTAGACATAGTGAAACATCTGATTAACAAAGGAGCAGATATTGATAGGAAAGGTTATAACGGCAATACGCCTCTTGGTGTCGCATCATTCTCTGGCCGTCTTGCAGTTGTCAAGTATCTTATCAGTCAACGAGCAGATAAAGAAATGGGTGATAACGATGGCTATACACCTCTATATGATGCTTCACAGGAGGGTCATTACGATGTTGTACAATATCTAGTGAACGAAGGAGCAGAGGTGAACAAAGCAGCAAATGATGGTGATCTATCCCTCCATGCTGCCACTCGTATGGGTCATCTTGACGTTATAAAATATCTCATTACGAAAGGAGCAAATATCGAGGCACATAATAATGACGGTTGGACAGTTTTTCATTTGTTGGCAGATAATGGTCATTTCGAATGTTTGAAACATTTCTTGAGAAATAACTCCAGCGGTTCATCGGGATATAGGCTCATCGCTCTTCAAGTTGGACTTCAGGTGGGTTACTCAATTCAACCGGCTCTTTGTCTTACTAAACAGTCGAATCGACCTCTTCTTTTTTTAAACACTGTGTGTGTTTTCTATAGGGGGAAATCAAAACGTGTCCCTCTCATTATGATTTTCAAAATTTCAGGCTTTCTCAATTGAAGATTTAAAGCAAATTAATGAAAGATTGTGAAAAGTTTAGAATCGCTTAGCTTCCCTTGCTCAATTCGAGAATCTTCTCGTGTCGCGCTGGCCGTAATTTATTTAGCCATCCATTTTTGTGTGGTGTTTTTAAGTGTGCTGTATCAGATTGAAAATTATAGACGGGTCCTTCGGAATGAGTTACCCAATTTCAGGCTTTGAGATATACGAGTAAAGATTTAAAGTATACTAATGAAAGAATGTAGCTGAGAAAAGTTAAATATTCCTTAATATTGAACCTCTCACACACAACTTGTCAAACTGTTTTACTGCCCTAACGGTTTCATTTTGTTTTCTTTAAATAATAGGCCTGTTGATGAGACATTACTGCAATCACTTACAACTACCCGCGTCACGTAATTGGGAGGTAATTGTCCCAGGCATGATAATTATCATGGTGTCGTCATCCCTGGTGTTATTGCAATGACGACCTTCGTCATTGCCTTGTTTTCGTTCACATTATTAATTGCAATGACGACCTTCGTCATTGCCTTGTTTTCGTTCACATTCTGCCCCATTAATATTCTTATCGTCCAAAAATCCCATTCGTTTTGCACGTAGTGCTTGTCCTTCCTAGTTAGGTACTTTCCTCAAGTCCTTTTCCTTTCAAATTTCGTAGGCATCATCTCTAGCATCTCATCCAGGTCACCTTTTTTTTCGATTTTCGAAATCACTCATGCATGACCGTCCAGGCGCCATTTTGTTCGTTTCTGGTCCATTTTAAGGCCTTTCTTTCTTCCTTCCTATCTCCACTATCCTAGATCCTACAAATTTCTAACAAATTCCTCTAGATAGTCTGAGAGATGTTCTTTCATCTGCGACGCATAACCTGCCCTTCAAAATGCCATCTTCGTACTCAAAATTCAAATCTGAAACCGACTCGGTCAAAAATCTTTAAAATTCTTGAAAAATGGACCCCTAAAAATCTAAAACTGCCTTAACTTTCTCATATAAATTCCGTTTTAATTTTAAATTTTACAGTTTCTTTATCTGACAATTGCACATAGCCATGTCAAATTTCACGCTCTGGTATGGCTTTGCAAAATATAATTAGCGCCCTCTAAAGTTCTGGGAATTGGCTTTCTTTCTGTGGCCGTATCTCCATTATGGCTTGGCAAACCCGTACCCTTTTTTGGATTTAGATACTTGAAGATATGCCCTTTCTAGCCATATACAAAATTATATACCCTATCACTGACCAAATCTGAGAAAAATGCCTTCCAAATTCGCCATTTTCAAGAAAATTCCGAAATAACTTCAACTTGCTCTAAAATGGCGATCTGTATACCTTCATCTATGAAACTTGACAGAAACAAGTATCAATATACGTGACAACTGTTTGCAAATTTTGGTAAAATTCGAATATGTCAGCGCAAAGTTATTGCCAAAAATGATGAATTTACTATGCATTACGTAATAGCGTTTTATGCGTGCAATACATTGCGCGCAGATAACAATGGTGTCAAACTGACCGCAATGAAGTGCCCTTTCGAATGATACCAAGTATAGTATATGTTCACACAGACAATTGTGAGTAAATCGCATTTAAACAAAGGTCACTACACGAATTCCGCCGAGTTTCCGCCCGAATCTAACACGTATTGGCTATGACGTCATTTTTTCAGACTGCTTTTCGCCCCTTAAACGTCCTTTTTTTTCCTTAAAAATTTGCAGTGACATGCAGAGATCCAATACGCAGGGCACCTCGTGGTCGGATTTTTGAAATTGGTCAAGGGGGCCATTAAAGACGCCATTTTGTACTATAAATCTATTTTTTCATCACGTGTTTCAATAGGATTATCATAGAAAAAAAAGAGAGTGGTTTACAATAATAACCATGAAATTCTCTTTCTAATGATACCAAATACGGCCCATAAAGAGACATAAAGAGAGAGAGAAAAAACAATTTAACTCCGGTCATAACACAGATCCTGTACGTTTTCCGCCCATGCATTACACCCATTGTCTATGGGGCATATCGGGTTCACGCTTTTGACCCCCAGAACGATCTTGATTGCAATGACGAACATGCACCAAATCCCATTGGTTTTTGCACGCAGAGCTTGCGAGCCCTTTCTAGGTTCTTTCCCCTATCCCAATTTCTTTGAAACTTCGTAGGCATAGTCACTACCATCCCATCAGGGTCACTGTTGAGGCCTTTTCTTCGCCCTACCTATCTCCAATATCACAGAAGCTACAGACTTCGTACAAATTGCTCTGGATAATCCGAGAGAAGCTTTTTCGTTTGACACGTAGAAACATGGCGTCATTGCACGCACATCGTTGTGACACGATTGCATTTCTAGTTGATCTTTAGTTATGACCGAGTTATGAATTAGGATGTCTAAAATTGGGAAGAGTGGAAATCAGAACAATAATACAAATCGTATTGGAAGAAATAATATTGGTTTTATAAATTCACTATTTATTTGAGATTATGTAAAGAAACTATAAAGAAGATTCTCGAATGGAGCAAGGGAAGCTAAGCGATTCTAAACTTTTCACAATCTTTCATTAATTTGCTTTAAATCTTCAATTGAGAAAGCCTGAAATTTTGAAAATCATAATGAGAGGGACACGTTTTGATTTCCCCCTATAGAAAACACACACAGTGTTTAAAAAAAGAAGAACAATACGAAAGGAAATGACCAGCGAGAAAAAAATGGGAGGACATTGTACAAGGTTCACGGTTATGCGTATTAAACAAAACATTTGGAATTCGGAATGGCTAATTGATCTTATAAGTGGCTTATCCCTTTTTTTTGCACAGAGCTTCTTAAATCGTAACGTAAGCATTGTAACGAAATAATTGTTCTAGCAGTGCTGAAGGTATGCGTTAAAAGAAATATAATCACTGTCGAATAAATACATTAAAAAAGGAAAAGATGCTATTCTATCAACACAATGATCATCCAAGTCATAAGCATTCCATATTCTCTCTGATTGTCTCTTATGTAGGGCAAACTATATTGAATTTAGAGTAGGACTACATTATGTATCGTATTGTAGACCTACTTAACAAATGTAGGCAGCGTACCAATATTATTTATCTTACAGACCTTAGGAGGTGTCACGCCACTTATGGTTGCCGCTAGGGGAGGACATCGGGACTGTGTACGTCTGCTGCTCGAAAACAATGCAGATATTGAAAAAGAAGATGCAGAGGGATGGACAGCCCTCCATTATGCTGCAGCAAGGTGAACCGTTTCAACGACATGTTCATAATTTAATAATAGTTCTAATTTTCTCCTTGACTGTATCACAAAATACTACTAGGGTTGAAATGTAATGTTGCATTCGATAAAAACATTCATCCTTTTTATTCATGCAAAACATTTTTTCTTAGTTTTCTTGATATGGTGCTTAATATGTTATTTCTTTGGATCCCATTTTAACGAAGGTTTATTAGCGCTTTCAAAGGACACGCAGAATAGAAAATGTATGAGATACAACCTAAATTTCAGCTACAATTAAATCACCTTTTATTGATACTTAGTTATGTAGTATGATTCCGAAAAAATATGATGCAAAAATAGGTAACTTTGAAAGCAAATATAATTTCGTCCATATTTTGAGAATCATGCTATGGTTAATTATAAACAGAACATTTACAAGGATAATAAATACTTTGTACCTAAAGAAGCGATCTTAGATTCTAAATGTTAGTAATATATATAAGAATACAGTTTAAAATGAAAATAGTTCTCCGGTGGTTAACGAAAAAAAGACAAATGAAGAAGAAAAAAAAACCGTAAGAGCTACAAAATATACGAATTGTAGGCGTTAACCCTTTGTCAAGGAATTACAAATATATTCAGATTTATTTCAAAAAGTGAAAATGAGGCGTAACCGTGGCTAAGTGAGCACAGCTCACAAAATAAAGAGGATAAGTTTGTTTGAAAGAAAAACATGACGAAACAGAGAAAACTAGAAATAAAAGAAGAATGAGGTAGAGATGCGCGAGAATACCAAAACAAAGGAAAGGACTAGAAATGGGCGGAAAATGGAAGGGGAACGAAAGAAAAGCAGCGCGGGAGAGGAGAAAAGAAAGGAAGAGAGAGAAAGAGAGAGAGAGAAGAGGGGGGGGGGGGGGGGGTGAAAAAAAGAGAAAATGAGAAAAGATCCCCATAAAAAGCAGATTTACAGTACATGTATATTTAAATAATAAATAAATGTTCAAGATGTTTTTTTGTTTTTTAATAAAGTGGAAATGAATCAATGATGAAGGATTTACTGGATCAGAAAGCAATTATGAGCACGAGACTTTCCAGAAGAGGTCAATCACCAATAGGTATTGCACTGAGATGTGGCAATGTTGACACTGCACGGATTCTTCTTGATAAGGTACATGTAGCTGTAACTCATTCAGCTTGTGTTGTTTATAATAATGACTTATGTCATATAGCTGATGCATTACTACCAGTACCACCGTCACCTATACTATACCCCCAATTACCTTTACACTTCATCAACAATAGTTTTGATTACTATACAGTTCTGCTATTAGACCTGCTGATAGTAATCCTAAATAAGTATCTTCTCTTTTATGATGGTTATAACAGGCCAATAGTAAATGTATATCACATTATTATATAATGATAATGATAGTAATGAATGTTCGACAATGTTTTATCTATCTAGTGTCATTATTTGTATATCTTCGACTTTATATTATGGATGACGTTTAATATGAAGTTTATATATGTGTTCATATGATTATACAGACAAAAATCAAAATTCATAAAAGGCACATCACCATTGCATGACAATATCTAAATTCCATCAGTTATTTTTTTTTCTTCACAGGATGCATCATCTTTACATTACAGCGACAGTGCTGGTCTAAAACCCATTCACCTTGCTACTATAAGCGGGCTAACATCAATCATTGAGAAGTTGATATCAGTAGGTGCTGGTTTAAATCCTCAGTCACACGATGGCCAGACGCCCTTACATGTTGCCATCAGACTATGCCACTGTAAGAAAAGACAGGTTGAAGTGACGACAGCTTTGAAGCAGGTTACGTTTTTCTTGATTTAGTTTCTCTTTAAGTGAGAACTGTTAGTGTATCTAAATGAATCTCTGAATATGGGAAGGACAAGGTCCTTAATAGTGAACGTTATAAATATTTGTTGATATGTAATTTATAAAATAAATACCCTCTCCGTTTGTTTTATTTGATACATATTTTTTAACGATCTTTTCACCAACTGATGCAAGGAAACTTTTGTGAATGTGTGTGATGTGCGCGTGAGTAAATGTGTGGAAGGGGCCATATAACGAAGGTTGGGGAGGAGGTGGGGGGGGGGGGTGGGGGTGGATGGAGGGGGTGGCTTAGTTGCGTTTAGTCTGTATATGTTGATTCATTATTATTAGTAGTAATAGTAGCAGTAGTAGTATTAGGTCTATCAATATCATTATTATTACCATTATCACTACCATTATTATCATCATTATGATTTCATATTAAAACTTGATAGTGCCATGTGAATAGATTGCTGCAAATATAAGGATCTTATCCCCTGTTACCGGTAGGAGTGTAGAAAAAACATTTAATCGAGACATTCTATTTTTGTATTTTTGTTTTATTCAAAATAATCTAGTTCTTTTACCGTTTTCATTAACGAAATAGATACAACAAGAGAGTGAGGATGACTTATCCCCTGCGGAGGCTCTGATACAATTCCTAATAAATCAAGGATCCAAGATCGACATCAAAGATAACAAAGGTTTTACTCCGGTACAGTATGCCAGAGAGGAGCGCATTAGGCAAATGGTATTCCGGAGGTAAGACAATTATAACAATTAGTTTACCAGGCTCTGTAAAATATGATTCAAGATTTAATTATTCAAAAATGAATCAATAAACTTGCAGAAATTATCTGCGTATTTAATGTTCACATTTTGTATAAAATTCTTGTATGATTCAATTCAGGTTCTCTGAAGGATTCGATTTTAATTTTCATTAGATTTGTCGGCTACATATTTTATTTTGCTGCAAACAGCAGTCGTTAAAGAATTATAATTGTGCATCATCACATATATCAAAACAATGTTGATGCATGACTGTAATATAAAACAATATGTACTACGGCGTAAAACATGGATGTATCATAGGTTAAACATCACATTTCTAAATATACTCATACAATATATTTTTGGTTCTTTGGCAGCTTATCCGAAGATGATGTTCATATATTCCGGGGTACGTATTTCATCTAATTTTGAATTGTTTTACTACTCACTAAGATTGTTTTCAAGGGTCAATAAAGGAAAATGCTACCCCACCCGTACCCGTTGTATGCACATCGCCAAAGTTAAAACAAAAACAATAGTTTATGCGCTCTTTGTTTCTACAAAACCAACATACATATGTAATATCCTCTTGGATATGATAGTGCGGCGTTATTGTGCAATCGAATTCGATTTGACGATTCGTTAACTTATCAACCGTACAGCGTTGACAAAACGATGTCCTTTTTAGGCTATCCATTAGAGTAATAAGGAATGACTAATCATTGAGCTATCAATACCTCATACCATTCATCTTTTTTCCCCTTGTTTCTCCCCCCCCCCCACTTTTTTTTTTTAATTTTTTTTTTTAGATCTGCCGATTGGAAGATCTACTGAAAGTCATCGCAGTATTGGCTGTGAAGGAGGGATTCTACATTTGGATAGTTGTGACGTCACAATGTCGATTCCACCAAGGACAGTGCAAGCTGGTACTTGCCACGATGTATCAATAGCTCTAGTCACTGATGATCCCCCACCTATCTGAGAGAGGGAGTTTCTTACAGGCTATGGCATTGGCATCACATTCCCTGCACAGTGGCGCTATTATTCTACGAACCAGCCTATAACGTTAAGTCTCCCTCATGCCGCAACATTGCTGAAATCAAACGATGTTCAATGTGGGATTATCTGGAAACAAACTGAATCAACTTCAGGTTAGTTGTCAATAGGAGGATGCAAGGGAGTTGTTATTAATACAAAATACCACTTTTCAAGATTCGCCACGTGAGATTCAAGTGGCCAGCATAATTGGCGCAGTGAAACAGTTTATTGATAATAATATGTTTTTAACAACTTTTACAGATTGTTTCGCATACATTGCTCACTCAGCTAGTTATATATTTCATCAAAACTCCATTTTATATCATAATTTCCTCAATTGTATTATTAGCCTACTTATTAGCGTGAATGTTGTTAACCAGACAATAAGCAACAAATTGAAGAATTGTCAAGGCCATCACATCATTATGGTCTTACAAAAGAACAACCTAAAACAAAAAATAATTGTATGGATTTTTTTTCTGTCAATATGTATTTACTTATACAGTTAACCGTGATGAATCAGGTGATGGCAATCATACGCAATGTATGATTAAAGAAAGGGAAATCAACCTTGTTATAGATGCCACATCTGTAGTTAAGGACAAGGTACAGCTATGGATACCGATAAAGCTTCATTATCATGCTCTTGGTAAACGAATGGCGTGCACCCCTTTCCTTCCCGTCGACATGGCACATGGGGAAGACATCACACTCCGGATATATATACATGAAGACATACCTTACATTGTTCAGGTAATATGAGTACAT
The DNA here is from genome assembly GCA_035222895.1 of Strongylocentrotus droebachiensis. Classification (NCBI taxonomy): domain Eukaryota; kingdom Metazoa; phylum Echinodermata; class Echinoidea; order Camarodonta; family Strongylocentrotidae; genus Strongylocentrotus; species Strongylocentrotus droebachiensis. Next base: position 32,409 of record JAVYIG010004372.1, read on the forward strand.
ATATGTACATATATATCAAGGATCTTAATTTAAACTGTTTTATTAACTATTTCTATAACCGTGATAGACGAAATATCCGACCAAAGTAAGTACACCCTCTTGATAATTTTTCTTTTTTCCCAATGAAGCCGCTTAGTGCGCTACACTGTCAACACGGTTATCAGGAAATAGATGTGCTATACCTTAAATGTATCACAGAATGCGTAGTTTATCGTTGTCTTTAAGTCGTTTGTTTTTTTTCATTCAATTTTGTAATTGGTAACTAACCCCCCACCGTAATTTTTCCATTTAGTAAAAGCAAACATTTTGCCGAGATAAGCAAAAACATGAATATTCATGAACGGTCAGACAATACAGCCTTTTAGTCCGTAACGCATAGTGAATGGGAATGGGCGATGATCCGTCCAGGAGGTAGAGGTCAGTGGTTTGTGCTGGCAATGTTCCAGCGAGCGAAAATGAGACAACCGGAGCCATATGTATAATATTTTAGTGGAGACTTTTTAAATATTTCTTGATCTAGATAGCTAATACAACAAAAATGGTTTCATTAACTTAAACATGTACTGTAAAATGCAACGTACTTTAATATAATTGGACCAATCGTTGTAGGTTAGAATAAATGTTAATTTTAATTGAATTACATTATAACTATATGTATTTTAATCCTTATGTTTATAAGATGTGCTGTCACTGTTTTTTTAAATGTTTTTTTTAACAGAAAATTCAGGAAGAAGAAGAAACATTGCTATACCGTCAAGTACATCCTGAACGCTGTTTTGCCCTTGAACCTGAGTCAAGTGATCTAGAGCTCGAATGCAATGGGGAAAAAAAGGTAAAGATTATTCTACAATGATTGTTAGGTTAGCATTTCAACATTCGAAATTTCATTTAAAGATGTGCTTGGTACAAGGCATTAGATGCAAAGAAATTTCCTCAGTGCTACTATTAATGGCCTGCTCATGCCGAGTTAACTCTCAGTAAACTTCATCAGGCTATGCCTCTATTTTAGGCTATGTTCGTGAGTGTATACTATATATATATGCACGTGCGTATCACAAACAAAAGTTGTTTTTTAAATCAGGATGTTTGTTTCGCGCTGCATTCGCTACTGGCTTAAAGCAAAAGTATAGGGTAAGTGTCAGGGTGGCATTTGGGATTTGGTTAGGTATAGGGCAAATATTAGGGTTATATTTTGTTTTACTTTTAGCCCACAGGGCTAAATTCGATAAGTGTTGGAAATTATTGCGGAGTAATCACGGCGTCTTTAGCATTGCCCCAATTCTGTTGGGAGTAAACAACACTAAATAATGTACATATAATATTTTGTCAGATCATATCTGCGACAGAATTATTCAACCGGCAGAAGACACTAGTTTCGATGCCCATTACGACGGAAACCAATGCCAGAATGCAGATGATTAACATTTCGATTTCAGCAACAAGTACCAACCAACCAAATACCAGCATGGCATTCATGGCTATACGGACTGGTTTGTCAATCTTCTTCTTCTCCTCATCATTCTTCTCCTTCTCTCTCTCTTCCTTCTTCTTCTTTGTCATCTTCTTCATCTAATATTTCTTCTACTTCATCTTCTTTTAATTCCTTTCTTCTTTTCTCCTATTTCTCCTCCTTTTCAAACTATACTATAAACAACAGTATTTATAGCTTAAAATGTTTCAATTCTATCATTTTTATGGCATCCAGGATCACTGCATATTTTTCATTTATGTTATATTCTAAGATGTATCAATTTGTAAACTTGACGAAAACTTATCCGTGGGTGATTTTATAGTAGTAGTACAACAAAACATATTGCAGGGTACCTTCAAGAACAAAGAATGAAATAGATTCTTGAATATCATGTATTTGTTATGTTTACGCAAGTGTCATGTCACATTATCATCAATCGAAACTACTCTTGTTCCAATGAGAAAAGTGGGTTAACTAGAACATTTTGTCATTTTCTCCAAGGATTCTCCACCGACATACACTCAAGCCTAGATGAGATTGTCCCCGGATCAAACACTGACCTTAGGTAAAATTACTCTAAGAAAACATATTTGTTTTACTTTTTGTGCCAATTCTATTTTGCTCATTATTATTACTACTATGCCTTTTCCCCTGTGTGGCTCGCTCTTAATCATTATTATTTTTGTTTACTATTAATGATTTTTTAATGTCGATTGTGTCAGCTGAAAAAAATGAACACCTTTACACGAAATAAAATACAATGCATTACTGTATTATTAAAAGAACCAATAGAGGAAAAATACAAAAATCTGGGATGCTAGAAAATGAAATTATCTAACCTTACTAATAAATTAAATCAGGGCCTTTTCTCTCTTCTCCCTGCATTCCCATTTAAAGCAACGCTGAGGAAATTCAGAGTGAGGATTTCATCACAAAAGAGATGAACACTGATCAGTACTACCATCTTGGTCTAGCATTGGGTATGTCCTACCAGACACTTGACACCATCCAGTTCAGAAGCAGACAGCATGAGGAATCTGGGGTTTATACCCAAATCAAAAAGCTGCTATCTTCATGATCCGCTATTGGAAATGCTTGCAGCATTCTGTCTCCATAGCAGACGATAATCTAAGAGAAGTGTGGAAGTCCGTGAGCGATTCAGGACATTCAATCCCTGTTTTGGAACAAGGACGAAAATCGGGTAAGAACGCGCTAAATATTGAAACACAATTTAATTATAAAACAATCCGGGGGATATAAAGAACCTTAAAAATTCAGGGATCATACTGTACGATCAACTTTATTACTCGAATTCAATTTATCAATAAGGTTGAAGAACATCTCTACACGGTCTCCGTTTTTTGTACCTTGTCTATAAAGAAAATGAACCTGACAACATTTTGGAAGATGTCTTTGAAGGAGAATTCCCTCGTAAAGAATCAAGGACCGCTCTGGCAGTAGGCCTACATGCTAATGAGGTGGAGGTGAGTGTTTCCACGCTGTAGGTGTTTGTAGTTAATATTTCAAGATACGTAGCATGTACTTCCAAACCAGGGTCCCGTTGCATAAAACGTATACCACTGGTGGTAAGTTTGTTATCAGTATTAACTAACATGGCAACATTGCTCAACAACCAATCAAATCAAGATTTCCATGGAATTTACCATTAATAAAAAAATCACCATAAATGGTAGGCTTTATGAAACGGGGCCAAGATCTTTACCACTTATTCGTGGACTTGTCGTTATCAATGTGTATATTGTGCATACATAGGCCTGCTTATGCCTAGGTCACATATAAACCGGGCCCCGTACGATTTTCCCTACCCGGCGGCTTGCCGTGGATTTGGAGACCGTACGGGAACCGTCTGATTTTCATTTTTACGGCTTGTTTGGTCACATATTCTGCGGCGCCCGGGAGGTTGCCCGGAGAAAATTGGTCGAGTGAAATGCAAGGCGCACGTAAGGGTGCCGGCAGGGTGCCGGCCGAGTGCCGGCCAGTAACCTTACGGGCTCCATCTGATGAGCAGGTGTACCGATGGCTCCCGGAAGGTGCCCTGCCGGGACCCGGCCGGGTACCGTGCGGTGCACTGAACTTCAGAGTGAGTCAGCAAAAATGTCACACTTTTTAAAAGTTGTAATGTTTGAAGTATGAATATTTAATCATGGGTTTCATGATATATCAAGATAGAGTTATCCTCCCAGTACATTTAGGTACCATTTTCATTCCGTGAGGGACCCGCACGGCCAATATTCATTTTAAATGGCCGCGGCCGGCAGACGCCTGTTGTTGTGCATATCACCCGGGGCTCTCGAGGGGCCCGTGAGGGCGCCGTAGGGTACACGTACGGAACCCTTGAGCACCGCAAGGCGCCCGTAAAGATTTTTCATGAGAATTGACCCCCAAAATCGTGAGGGGCCCGCATGGGACCCGTAAGGTGCCCTACGGGCCCTTTACGGGCTTTCTACGGTCTAACAGTCAGATAAAAACGCCGGGAGAATTGGGAGCAGCCAACTCAGCACCACGGCGCCCGTACGGCTTAAAAAACTGTTCCGGCGCCCGTAAGAACTTTACGGCAACCGGCCGAAAATTACCAAAATGTCTGTTTTTACTCGCCGTACGGGCCCCGGAGTGTATATGTGAAAGCCCCATAATGTTTGGTCTCGAAATTTGAAAAAAATTGACATTTTGTTCCGTAAGGGGGGGGGGGGGGGGGGGGGTAAGAGGACACTTTTTATTTATTTGTTGGTCTCGAAATTTGAAAATTTTGACATTTTGTTCCGTTAGGGGGAGGGGGAGGAGGGCGGGGGGGGGGGGGGGGTCACCTTTTTTCAGGTCAGCCATTGCTTTTTGTTTGTTTTTGTTTGTTAATTAAAAAAATAAAAATAAAAACAAACTCAAAAGGGGGGGGGGGGGGGCCGCTGTCCTCTTGGTGCATATTGGCGGATGTATGGATATGATGATAATGATGATGATGATGACATGATGGTGGTACTGAATGTGTACAAATGGGAAAGATTTTTAGGGTTAGGCCACTTAAACATTCAGCGATCTTGATACAAATCAATGCTCAATCAGAAAAGGGGTAATTATGAAACAATTGTCACCGTGTGAGTGTGTGGGTGTCTGAGTGTGTGAGCGTGTCGATTGTCTTTGTTCAATGCACTGTTTTATTCCTCACCCAATAACTTGGCGCAAGTGAGATCTGGCAGTCTTGTAAAGATTGTCTGATATTCAGTGATGCATGCAGAGATTCAAATGAAAATGGTACCTAAATGTACTGGGAGGATAACTCTATCACGATATATCATAAAACCCATGATTAAATATTCATACTTCGAACAATACAAATTTTTAAAAGTGTGACACTTTTTCTGACTCACTCTGTAGTTCAGTGCACCGCACGGCACCCGGCCGGGCCCCGCAGGGCACCTTCCGGGAGCCATCGGTACGCCTGCTTATCGGACGGAGCTCGTAGGTTACCGGCCCGCACTCGGCCGGCACCCTGCCGGCACCCTTACGGGCGCCTTGCATTTCACTTTCTGACAGGGCAGAAAGATAATCTCCGATTTAGCTAGGAGCCTTGATGGTTGACGTGGTGATCTACTATTAATTTATCTTGCACTCATGTAGATGTGGATCTAGTATAGGCACTGAATTTGAATTCGAGTCAATGAATTTGATGAAATAATAGTTGGGAACATGTATACTCTATAAATGCGTTTGACACTAATCTGTACCAAATAACATAGAAGGTGTCTAATCTATAGCTTAAATAGGAGAAACAGCAAAGGGAGCATCGTAGAGAAAATTGTAATGAATAATCATTCTTTAATATGTCACAGAAATTCAAAAGAACCTCTCTTTCTCTCCGTCTCATTGTACTTATCTTTGTCAAAGGTATGTATCTTTCATTTTGTAAATTTGCTTAAACTTGTTTATGATTTGGGAAATATTGATTACAAACTTTATTTTGAGAAAAAAATTAATCTTACCCTATAGTATTGCTGTAATTCAGTTTTTTTTTTCTTCATTATTTTTCCCTCCACAGGGATTTTATTGATTTTCATTTGCAACAAATTAACAAACATATATCTAAGGTAATTTAAATTCATAATATAAATAAATTTACCTCTCAAGAAACAAATATTTGCTGATCTATTGAGTTAACCGAAGACAAACATATTTTCAATAATGTATTTCTGATGTTCATGGAAAAAAAAAATCGAAAAACAATATAATAGTCTCATATTATCGTTCGATTATTGGGCTATAACATTACATTGTTGTGATCACTGCTAATGATTTGGAAACCATATCTCAAATTTGCAACACCTTGCCTATTCGACAACTGGCGATGATTTTCCCCCTCCACAGATTCCAGGAGCAAGGGGGCACTGGGCGGAGAGGCTTGATCATAAGCGACCTAACACTCCCAGTGTCAGAAGCGACTCCTCAAGCAGGTATAACATGACTTTGAAATGCGTTTCAAAGGGTATCATTAGTTTCTAGCTTCTATCAGGTACAGAAGAATTATAAAGGCGTTATAGCCTTTTGCCAAAAACACAGTGTTTTTACCTTTACAACAGTGCAAATTAAACACACTTTAAGGAAACATTTTTACAGATCCAGGATGAATTTGGCGTTTATTGTAATTTGCGATAAAACTCTCTCCCTGTGACCCGAGACTAAAAACAGAATACGTTCGGACCAAAAAATCATAAGTAAATATAATTGCAGGACCTCAGGAAGAATAGCAATGAGGCTGATGAGGCTTTCATGGGTGAACAACAGTTTTATTATCATTATTATCATAAATATCGTTATCATTATTATTATCAATATTATCATTATTGTTATGGTTACATTATCATTATTATTATTTTTATTATTATTATTATTATCATTATTATTATTATTATAATATAGTATTAATGACTGCTTTGAGAGAAATAGTTGTTTTTATACGCTCAAGGAAAGATTAGAATTGTGCTATTTCCCGAGGCGTGCCGAGGGGAATAGCCCAATTGTAACCTTCCCGAGAGCGTATAAAAACAACTATTTCTCGAATATTAAAGCAGTCATTAATACTTTTATATGCCGAAAAAAAATAGACTAAAAAATAAAAAATAAAAAATATTTTTTTTTTGTCGAAGATGGGATTCGAACTCTTGCGTACAATAGGTGGTGTGACTTCAAACAACGCCGTAGACCACTCGGCCATCGCGCACTGTTTCCAGGCTTGGCAGTTTTCTCCAATATATACATTAAAATGGATTGAAAACGGATTCGCGTGATGGATGCTTCGCAAAAGCTCAATTAAACGGACCCTTCTTTTACTTTTGCAATGCATATTGGCACGAACTTAGATCAAGATCTATCGGCAGATGTTGTTTTTTTGTTTTTGGAAGTTTATTTTCGTCTTCATGTCAACAATGCAAGATAAAATTGTCGGTAAGATCGATCGAGATTCAATTGTATTGAAATTACCGACCAATTCTTCGCACACATACGGTATCCTCGATCGCTCAAACCATTTTTTAACATGTAAACCTATGGGGTAACCATGGAGACTGACCTATTTTCCCAATAACCATGGTTATTGGGAAAATAGGTCTGTTTTTACAGGAACAGTTAAAGTTTATGAATGCAATTTCGACCAATCAGATTGCTGGATTACTTAAGTGAGGTATATAATTGTTATTATTATTATTATTATTAGTATAAGTAGTATTTTTGATGTTGTTATTATTATTATTATTATCATCGTACAGTTACAGCACGTTGCTAGAGGAGGAGAGGGAGGTTCGCTTTTCGAAACGTTGTAAGTTGCCCTGTCTTCTACTAAAGTTCTTCTTCTAATGTTTAAATAACATAGAGTGAAAAGGGTGTAAATACTCTAGTTGTTTATTAATACTTAAGTCAATTTAATCGATTGGGAAGTATTTCTCAATAGCACTAGGTGGGCCCGCTTCACGTATCCTGCTATTATATGCCATTTCAGCATTCAAAGGTAGTTTGTGAGTTAATTATAAGGTTCTTGCAAGGAGACACAAGATCATTTTTAGTATTTTGTGTCGAGTTTAAATATGTTTGTTGAGTCTCAGACATATATTTATAATAACGTTCATTTCTTTAATGTTCATTTCAGATGGCGAATACATTCCCCGTTCAGTTCGTGCACGTAGACGGACCTCCTCAACCTATAAACACAAACCTGACAGAGTTCATAGGTATATTGTCTGCTTTTCCCTTGTTTCCAATGGGCTAATCCTGATTACTTGTAATAAGAATTGCGAAAAATGACTTCAATTTGTTTATTACCACAAAACTAATAAAGACGATAAAATATGTAAAACAGAGCAGAACAAAAAAATCAAAATATAACATTCGAAATAAAAACATGCAGTACAGAACGATACATAACACGATAATTGAGTATATGTGGAGTGATTAGCAAAGGCCGAGGCCTAGTCAAGGGTAAATCCCCAGCCAGGTTGGGATAAGACTTGTGTGTAATAATCACTTTATTCATGTTGACAACTTCTACACCTTTTTGGATATCATTTTCAAAAGCAACTACTGGATAGTTATATAAAACGTCAACATGACGATCAAATGAATCTCGTGTTAATAATAGAATCTTAGATTGCTATAAGATGATAGGTATCTTTTGTCTGTACCTGGATATTGCTTAACATTTTTCTACAATTTTGGTCTTTCATTTTTAGAGTTTTGAGTATTGATGAGCATCATGAAGATGAAGGTAGGCATCCCCTTTATATCTGTAATATTTTTACAGAATGGATCATATTTCAAAGCGCAGCAATTGAATAATTTTTACATGTTCGCCTTCATACAATGTGAATGAATCGATATTAAGACCCCTATTGATTACAAATGAAATGCAAGTTTATAATGTATAACTTTACGTTTTATGTATTACTATTTATTCTTATTGTAAAATCAGTGTTTAAAAAGTCCAACTACCCCAAACGTTGTTAATTCTGTTCAGAAGTAGGATTTTATTTCTGGAAAAAGGCACTATACAAATCCAGTAATTATTACGAGTAGTGTATCCAAAATCATTTACAGAAAAAGAGCGTTCCAAGCGAGCCATTTTTGCATGGATGGAAGCTGGAAAAAGAGCAAAGCCGGCGGATTTCAGACCGCATGAAGACACTTCACAACCTGCAGATGACGAGGGTCAGATACCAGAGCCTGTTCACCAAATCTCTTCACCGAGCGCCCTCCACGATGAGATCGCAGTTCAAAATCTTATAAGCAGGGATGATTTGAGTGAGGATACTGACGTGATCCGGCTTGAGAAGCATGGTATTGAAGTAAGAATTCCACCGAATCAAGCTTACAGCGCAAAAGATGTAACTGTCGAACCAATCCATGACATTCCACCTGAGTTGGTGCTGAAAGAAACGGAAGCCATTATTTCCTTCGGCTTGAGAATGTCGCCATCCGATGCAACCTTCGACGTTCCGGTGACAGTAACGATGCCCCATTGTGGTATATTCACAAAGCCAGAGGCTGCGGAAGTCGTCACTTATTATCGCAAGAGTGGTAAAGCCTAGTCTTTCTCAATGTCTTTATCTCCCTCTCTCTCTGTCCCATTCACTCTGCCATTCATTAAGTAAAGTAATATATATTCGCAAGGAAGTTAATTGCACAAATCATCATCAATAGTGATCTGTCAGTTTATGACAGGCTCAGTGACCCATTCAAAATTCTATATCAAGTGTCTCTCCAAGTTCCTCGGTTTGCACAAATACAAACATATAATTATGGCTGTTTTTTAATCCCCAAAACGCCTTTCAAACTTTTAAGACATAAAGTTGTATTGGTTGGGATGGGGCAAAGAATTATGATTACTGTTAGAGAAGACAGGACATGGTTCCTTTATTTTGTAATAAAATGTAAGAACTGCGATACTTTTTGATGAATTTGACATACAAGTAATTTTGTAAAATGATATTAAAGGGTTTGGGTAAACGTATGTTTACAAGGTTCTTTTGTTGATATTTTGCATTATTAGCTTCTGAAAGTTTTGCAGCGATTCCTTCTACCAACGGCAGCACACAATGTGTTGTGAGACATCACGACCTAGATGTCTACATGGACCACTTCTCCGAAATATGGATTGTAGCTATCATCACATGGGCATTCATCGGAAAATGTGTTATTTGTACACCATATATTCCTGTGTTAACTCCGAAGAATGATAAACATGTGTTGTTTGTCCGTGTAAGAGATGAAAACATCGGAAAGGGAGAGGTTGGTTTTCTTTCTTTTTTATTTTCTTATTATCATTTTGCTCTTCATCGTTATCTCCTTCGAAACAACTTTATATTACAATCAATATCAAGTTTAACTGTTAAGGGATTATACGATAAGGTCCCGTGTTATTGTGGTCCACTCACGTTACTCTCAATCGAAGTGTATGAGGTTCGAATCCAAGCCAGCTGCTGACGTTTTTTTGGCAAAACATCAATCCACATTTTCCACTCTCCACCACGTGTAAACGGGTACCTGGAAATGCTGAGGTAATAATAATTGGAGGGCCCGCAGGAAGAGAAGCATTCATACTGATGTGCTTACCCTGGGTATATAAGACCCAATTATTATAAACTTGTAAAAACACAAAATACATAGCATCTTTTAATAATTCAGTTTTATCCTGGGCTATTTCGTGTCCTTGTTGGGTACGTTTGATCAATAAATGGATGTTTAAAAATCAATAATAATGATAATCTTCATGATTAGTGTCATTATTATTATTATCGTTATAAGTATTATGATTAATTTCAATATTATTATCATTATTATTTATAGAAAAATTATTATTATGGTAGATATAAATATCTCTCGTGTAGTAGATCCTCTTCTGGCCTTTTGAATCCTACATTTTTGTAGTTCTGAATGTATATGTTCATGGGTCAGTTACCTTCCTTTCCCTTTTTTTCTTCTTCATACTCTCTCCCTCTATACAACTTATAATTTACACTTTGTTTAGTGGAAACGCATTTGAACTTGAACTATTCATTTTTCCTCAACTTTTAAGGTGCCGCGTGGATACATTGCTCCGATCCCGGGAGAGCAATTCTTAGTTAGGTGGCGTTCTGGAGGATTGAAGATTACTTGCCTAGAAAGCACCGAGAAAGACGAGGCAATGATAACATTCAAACGAGCAGTTTAAATCAAATTGTTCAAAATTTTCTTGGATTTGAAATGCTAAGTATTGGCTGATTAAATGGAAGTAGGACAATATATGCCCCAAATCTTGTTAAATATTTTGTATAAAGTTGGACAAATGCAATTGGGCCTATATGTTCTCAATAAATGTTCAGTAATAGAATCGGATAATGTTTTTTCTTGAGCATCAGTTATTTGAGCTATTTATTGATTGACCACATGATATAAAACCCATGATTTGGCAATTCGAGAATTAGGCAATTTATGGTTGGTTATCTTCTGTTAAGCATTTTCCATTTCAAAATTGTTATAGGAATATTGTGATTTTGCTGCATACGAATGTTTTTATATGTTTTTATATATATTTTCGTAATATGAAATAGAAGCATTTCAGTCTGATGAATATGTCTCGTTTATTTCCCCACACACATATGTATGTATATATAAATACATATTCTGTATATATATGATTATTTCGTAGACTCTAAAGGAAAGTGACATTCCCCATCTGACAGAGCAAAAAGTGTGGTTCACAGTGGATACACGAACCACTGACAAGAATAAAGTGATATTACATTTCATCTTGGAACAGAGCACAACAAAGCGATTCCACTTTCCCATGCACTTAAAAGGTAAATAACATCAAATAGAATCAAAGCAACCGAGAAATCCACAAATGTTGGCCATTCGTTTAATCTGTCAGCGGCGAACACTTTAGTCTTGAAAGGTTGAGGGCATGTATACAAAACCGATACATCTTATGGACCTGTTTGTATTTTACTTTCAAAGGTATCACCAAAGGTGTTGAAACTTCATAAGATTTGGTTGCAATGGTTACCTCCTGAATATAGAATAAATGACATGTCCCTTGTCATTGACGGATGAGATAGAAGCGGGAATCTTGACTTAGGCTTTTTGTTGTTGTTATTCTATCTAGAGTAACTGCCATTGGTATTTACTTTCAACTGCACATTTTAGTAAAGGAAGATGTTTTCCTCGTCACATCAATTACATTTTAAACCATGCTCCATCTTGTGTTAGAGATGTGCAAGCTTTTTTAATGGACGTACATTATGAGTGTCATAGGCAGACATTTACTATTAAAAAGAAAGCCCTGCCAATTTCCGCTTTAGGATAAAGACATGCCTACTGTGTGGTTATGTACTTTTTAGTTAAATTTAAATTTGTCTTATTATTTAATCAAAACATGTGTTGATAAAGCCATTTTTTAAAGTGAAATAGATAACATAATCATGATAATTCTATGGATGCATGTACAACATCTTTAATCGCCCCCAAAATGGACATAAACATAATTATAGCCTTTCACTCTCCATGCACACACAATGAACTGGATCGATTTACGATGAAAACTCACCTACTATTTGCTTTGTATTTTTGTATAATAATACTAATAATAATGGTGGATTCTTATATAGCGCATATGTCCGTCACGTTGTGACGTTCCTGGCGCTGCCCCGATTATTACCCTGGCTTTAGCAGGGCAGCCACTACGGCGCTCTAGCATTTTAAGGAATTAATTGTTTTGCTTTTGTTATTTCTTTCCCCCTCCAATTTTAAGAAAGAAGCTTGGTAGAGATGTAAGGATTTCGATTACATTAATTAATACATATCTTTTAGATTCAATTTTGAAGTCACCAACATTTATTTTGATCGTTAGCAGATTGATAAAAAAAAAATAACAAGATGAGTTAACAAGATTTACTCATTAAAACATGATTTTGTTGTGATTGAATCGCAATTAAATGTATAATGCAACCTCATTTTATAACCAATAACACGAACATAATGAATACAAAATGTTACGAAGTCAAACAAATGTTCTACTCTTACCATCAGGAATCACCGAGACATTACTAGGAGACACAGTTCCCACATCCCCGAGACCGTCGCCATCTACATCAGTCGCCATTCCTTATCAAGATTCATCAGCAGCAGCCGCTGACGTTTCTACTGCCAGAGACAGGTTAGAATTTCTTCCTAATGGCTAAATGGCTAAATAATGGCTTTTTGATCATTCTTAATCAAAATCTCATCGATAGGAAAGGCCAAAACTTAGGGAATAATATTCCTTCGGTAAAATGTTCTTAGATATCAACTATAGCCACCGTAGATCAAAAGTGTATAAACGAGAATTGTTCGCGTTCTGATACAACGGTTTTGCAATTTCATTGTAACTGTTAGGACTACAATTCAGATTTATATTGTAAGGTGTGTAAGTATATCTCTCTTAATAAACAGAAAGGGAAATAAACATAGAATAGCATAAGATTTTAAGAATTACATCGTCCATTTCCAGACGTATACTTTACATCGTTCAGAACTCAGAACAACGACGCAAAAAACACCAATATGTGGGAGTTAGCCTTTAAATTACTTTCAACCCCCCACCCCCAAGAAAAAGAAAATAAAAGAAGAGAAAATGAATAAATAAATACAAATAAAAATGATAATAATACAAAAAATGATTAATATGATGATGATGAAATGTAATGTATAGATAAATCAATAAATTAAAAAATATAATACTTTACAAGGCTTCAAATATTCGAAGAGAGGATCGAAGTTTTAGGGAGGAAGCATTTGATAGCCCAGATACCTGGAAGATGAATGCTCCAAAGGCCTCGAGAACTTCCAAAAGGTTATTTACCAAAACATAAAGAGAATTGAAATATAAATTAACGAAGTCTCCTATAACAAATTAAGCTCCCAGTTTTAGAAATTATCAGAATACTTGTACATAAATTAACGGAGAGCTGATTATGGAAATTGTGAAAGTACGACTAGGCGAAAATTCAGATTGAGTTTAGAAATGCTTTACATGATATTTCCTTATTGTTTAAATCCTTGTTGTATAGTGACACAGTATCAGATGGGAAACTGAATACTCTTGCAGCCCACTTACCTTACGAAACATACCATAACCTTTCCGACAAACTCGGCATTGAGTACAACGAGGCATCACGTATTCTGAAGCAGCACGGTAGTAACTATACGGGAGCGATTAGAGAGTGCCTGTCAGTATGGAAAAACAAGTCGGGTGGCAGCTTGACCGAGCTGAAAAGGATTTGTTATAGTGTAAATTTAGGTGGTATATGGATGCAATATATGTGATAGATCTGATGTAATGGAATCCTCGATAGATATTCACCTACATGGTGCACAGAGAAAGCTTACTATTTCAATTTAATCAAGAAATTGGAAAAAGGATATCAAATTACTTGGAAGGCTGTCAATGTAGTGTAAGAAACCCATATACATTTCATAACTACTGACCATCAGATAACAGTTGGGCTAAAGAGTAAATACAATTAATAAGTACTGATAATCAGATAATCATCGGTATTACATTAACTAATTACTGACCATCAGATAATCATAGACCCAAATTACTCCAAATATATAATGCATATTATTTAAAGACATTGTTACACATATGTCGAACCCCGTACCATGCTCTCATTTTAGTGCATTCCTTGATTAAAACATGAATGCATTAATTGCACGTTTTAGTTTTTTAAATTTCATGCACTAGTTTATTTTATGAAGTTATGGGTTTGATTATATACTTGCAATAGTTAAGAATTGTAATAAGACAATATTTTTACCAATTTGTATATATTCATATTAATCTTGATTTTGAAGTGGAATAAATTAAGCTTTAAGTTCAATACGATTGAACATTAAATACAGATACTATACACTATAGTCTAAACCTTTTCAAATATTATTTTTTAGCACGGTTATTACCGCTAATTATAAACTTAATTACTTCGAGAGCACGATAAACAGTATAATAGACTGCGTAGGGAATAAAGTTATCAAGCTGCTCTGCCCCTCCTGTATAACCAATATATGTTCAAGTTTCGTGACACAAAGTAGGCTTACAATACCACTGATGGTAGTACACATATCAGATTACCCAAACCTAAGACGAATTATAGTAAACTTCAACTATCATAATAATAATAAAAACGTTACTTATAAAGCGCTTACCACCGAAGTCTCTAAGCGCTATAACACACAGCATAGACTGATAAACAATTACATATTAAACAAAACTATAAAAAAGTGCAAATAAACCTACAAGTTACAATACATAATGGAATACACATCAAAGTGAACATAGTTAATTAATCATCGAACGCAATTTTGAATAAATGTGTCTTGAGACTAGTTTTGAATAGGTTAATAGTTTGACAGTGTTTGACATTTAAAGGTAGTCTGTTCCAAAGTTCAGAAGAAACTTTGCTAAAAGACCGATTACCATAAGAAAGAGTTGACACAGAAGTAGATACGAGGTTTAATTGAGAAGATGACCGTAAATTGCGTGAGGGTTTGCAGATGAATTGGTGTTAATTCATGAATGCATTTATAAGTTAAAACTAAGATTTTGTACATAATGCGGTACGTCACCGGCAACCAATGCAATTTACGAAGTACTGGAGTGATGTGTTCACAAGAACGTGTGCGTGTTACAAGCCTGGCGGCAGAGTTTTGCAATGTGCGATTCCGGAAGGCCATAAAGAAGGCTACTGCATTGATCAAGACGGCATGTAATAAATGCATGTATAAGCGTTTCGGTAGATTTTTGATCAATACAATTTCTAATACGACCTATCTTGCACAAGGCATATGAAGCTGAGCGACAAATATTTTTCATATAATCATCCATCCTAAGATCATTTTCAAAGATGACACCAAGGTTACGTGCACTTTTGACAGGTTGTATCGGAACATTAGCAACTTCGACAGATGGTAAATGGAAGGACTTTCTGAATCTAGATGTTACATGTATAACCTCAGTTTTATCCTCACGTAATTTCAAATCATTAGCAGTGGACCAAGCTTTGATACCATTTATACATCTTTCAAGTTTGGTAATAACAAAATGGTCGGAATCACGTTTCAAAACAACATAAACTTGGGTGTCATGTGCATAATTCCGCCTTAACATTGCGCTTCAATAATATCTTCAAGTGGTGCAGTGTACAGAGTAAATGGTAAAGGGCCTAAGACGGATCCCTGAGGAACACCTTCAAGTGGTACATGAGGTTTTGATAAAGAGTCATTAATGACAATAGATTGAGAACGATTCATAAAATATATTTTAAACCCATTCAAGGCAGTACCTGATACACCATATCTATTACGTAAGCGATCAACAACAAAACAAACATTATGACTGATAGTATCGAAAGCCGCAGAATAGTCTAAAAGTATTAAAACAGCTTCATCACCTTGGTCCACAGCTAACAACAAATCATTATATACACGTAAAAGAGCAGTTTCAACTCTATGAGTAGATCTATAAGCAGATTTCATTTTACTACACAAATTATTTGATGATAGATAGCCCTGAATTTTAGGAGCACAGCTTCTCAAATTCAATATATTCAAAAGATATGTTCAAAAGAATTGAATGATTGAAGTTCGGTTTTGTGAATTTTTAAGGTAGAACGAAGAAGCACACATACACCACCACCTTCCAATACGTGGGGTGATGTATGTCATAATTTGGGAGAGTTGTAGTAAGATCAGCAATGGGTGGGTCATCACGATAATTACCTTTCAACCAGGTCTCTGTGACACATAAAATGTCAAGTTCATGAGTTAAAACAAGTTCGCACAATTTTTTTTGTCCCCAAATTGGAAAAATATTCCGACCGATTTTTCGATCAGTAGGGGGGGGGGGGGGGGGGGGGGGAGGGGGGGGGGGGGTAAGATCACTTTTTTATCCCCGTTTAGCACATAATTTTTTTTCTTCTATTAAAACAAAATTGAGGGGGAGAGGTTTCGTCCATAACACACACATACAAACAATTTGAGGGGGGGGGGGGGGGGGGGGGGTTAACTCCCGACCCCCCCCCCTGCGTACGATATTACTACCATACGGAGATTGGATTTGTGTTTAAGTCTGCATATCAAAATGTTAAATGTCCAATGTTTATTAATATTTCATGTAATATCTTACTGAGATTGGATTATTGTGCATAAATCTACACATTAAAATGTTTAATGTCCAATGTTTATTAATATTTCATGTAATATCTTACTGAGATTGGATTATTGTGCATAAAACTACACATCAAAATGTTTAATGTCCAATGTTTATTAATATTTCACGTAATATCATAATGAAATTAGATTTGTGTGCATAAGTCCGCACATTATAATGGCGAATGTCAATTGCATATATATGTCATGTAATATCTTACATAGATCACATACGTGTGCATAAGTCTGCACACGATAATGGTGAATGTCCTTTGCATATACATTTCATGTATTATCATACTGATTTTGGATTTTTGTGCGTATGTCTGCATACCCTAATGTTTAAAGGTATTATGTCCCATTTGCAGGCCAAACAAATAAAAGGGTTAAATTCCAACGGCATTTGAAAGATAATACTAATTTAGAACTTCCCTCAAAAAAGGGGGCTTGAAAATGAAGTGGAAAAATAACCACTATTAGTTGTCAAATCGACTTAAGAGCTATAGAGCCCAAAAGTAATGGTCTGATTTTCAGATCATTGTATTGAATGGTCGTACGTTTTATGCTGCGCCAAAGATTCAATCAGTTTAATTTTGGCCATTACAAGAAGTGGGTTATTGTTGTAGACAACTGCTCATGTACCCTTTAAAGCTCATGTTATGTATGTTATTACCAAAGAAGAAAAAAAACTAGTCAGTCACTCAATAGTGTCTGACAGTGAAGTCTAGAAAGCAAACGGGTTTCCTTGCATAATTTGAATATTAGGACACTGCTAATGTTTAAATTTCATAGATAGGACATGCATGACATATTCATAGTTCCTGCAAAGTTCTACAGAATTTGATGTTGGCTGCAAAAGGGACATAGTATCTTTAATGTGTAATGTTTATATAGGCTATATGTCATGTTATATCATACTGAGATCGGATTTTTATGCATAAGTCCGCACATTATAATGGCGAATGTCAAACGCATATATTGTTCATGTAATATCTTACAGAGATCAGAGACGTGTGCATAAGTCTGCATATTATAATGGTAAATGTCAAATAATTTTATAATTTATGTATTTTCATGCTAAGATGGGATTCGTGTGCATAAGTCTGCATACCAGACTTTTTAATTTCCTATGTTTATATATATTTCACGTAATATCATACTGAGATTGGATTTTGTTATGCATAAGTCTGCATATGATATTAGCGAATGACAAATGCATTTCTATTTCATGTAATATCATACTGAGATTGGATTTATGTGCATACATCTGCAGACAAGAATGTTTACTTTCCAATGTTTATATATTTGATGTATTATAATACTGAAATTTAACTCTTGTGCATAAGTCTGCACATTATAATAGTGAATGTACAATGGATATATATATTTCTTGTAATATCATACTGAGATTGGATTTTCTTGCATAAGTCTGCACATTATAATGGTAAACGTCAATTGCATATATATTACATGTATTATCACACTGAGATTGGATTTTCGTGCATAAATCTGCACATTATAATGGTGAATGTACAATGGATATATATATGTCATGTCATATCACACTGAGATTGGATTTTCATGCATAAGTCTGCACATTATAATGGTGAATGTACAATGGATATATATTTCATGTATTATTATACTGAGATCGGATTTTCTTGCATAAGTCTGCACATTATAATGTTAAACGTCAATTGCATATATATTACATGTATTATCACACTGAGATTGGATTTTCGTGCATAAGTCTACACATTATGATGTCGAATGTCAGTTGCATATATATGTGATGTAATATCATACTGAGACTGGATTTTCGTGCATAAGTCTGCACATTATAATGGTTAATTTACAATGGATATATATATCATGTATTATCCTACTGATATTCGATTTTCGTGCATAAGTCTGCACATTATAATGGTGAATGTCAATTGCATATATATGTCATGTAATATCAAACTGAGACTGGATTATCGTGCATAAATCTGCACATTATAATGGTGAATGTACAATGGATATATATATGTCATGTAATATCATACTGAGACTGGATTTTCGTGCATAAATCTGCACATTATAATGGTGAATGTACAATGGATATATATATTTCATGTATTATCATACTGAGATCGGATTTTCGTGCATAAGTCTGCACATTATAATAATGAACGTCCATTGCATATATATTTCATGTATTATTATACTGAGATTGGATTTTCGTGCATAAGTCTGCACATTATAATGGTGAATGTCAATTACATATATATGTCATGTAATATCATACTGAGACTGGCTTTTCGTGCATAAGTCTGCACATTATAATGGTGAATGTCAATTGCATATATATGTCATGTAATATCATACTGAGACTGGATTTTCGTGCATAAGTCTGCACATTATAATGGTGAATGTCAATTGCATATATATTTCATGTATTATCACACTGAGATTGGATTTTTGTGCATAAGTTTGCACATTATAATGGTGAATGTCAATTGCATATATATTTCATGTATTATCACACTGAGATTGGATTTTCGTGCATAAGTCTGCACATTATAATGGTGAATGTCAATTGCATATATATATGTCATGTAATATCATACTAAGACTGGATTTTCGTGCATAAGTCTGCACATTATAATGGTGAATGTCAATTGCATATATATGTCATGTAATATCATACTGAGACTGGATTTTCGTGCATAAGTCTGCACATTATAATGGTGAATGTCAATTGCATATATATGTCATGTATTATCATACTGAGATCGGATTTTCGTGCATAAGTCTACACATTATAATGGTGAATGTACAATGGATATATATATTTCATGTATTATCATACTGAGATCGGATTTTCGTGCATAAGTCTGCACATTATAATGATGAATGTCCATTGCATATATATTTCATGTATTATCATACTGAGATAGGATTTTCGTGCATAAGTCTGCACATTATAATGGTGAATGTCAATTGCATATATATTTCATGTAATATCATACTGAGACTGGATTTTCGTGCATAAGTCTGCACATTATAATGGTGAATGTCAATTGCATATATATTTCATGTATTATCACACTGAGATTGGATTTTTGTGCATAAGTTTGCACATTATAATGGTGAATGTCAATTGCATATATATTTCATGTATTATCACACTGAGATTGGATGCTTGTGCATAAGTCTGCACATTATAATGGTGAATGTCAATTGCATATATATGTCATGTAATATCATACTGAGACTTGATTTTCGTGCATAAGTCTGCACAATATAATGGTGAATGTACAATGGATATATATATTTCATGTAATATCATACTGAGACTGGATTTTCGTGCATAAGTCTGCACATTATAATGGTGAATGTACAATGGATATATATATTTCATGTATTATCATACTGAGATTGGATTTTCGTGCATAAGTCTGCACATTATAATGATGAATGTCCATTGCATATATATTTCATGTATTATCATACTAAGATTGGATTTGTATGCACAATTTTACAGATGATAATGGTGAATGTCATATTGCGTATATTTTTCATGTATTATCATACTGAGATTGGATTTGTGTGCATGAGTCTGCAGATTTCCTCGTATTGTTTCCATTATATCATATCTATCTTTAACACCTTTCGATTCAGAGCACTGCACCATTTCAATCATTTGTTTCTCCTATATTTTATATTTCATTGAATTTTACAGAATACAAATGTCTGCACAAAACTATGATTTTGAATTTCCATCGTGAATTAGCTGTGTCAGAGAATATGGGGCTGCCCTTAACTAAGCGAAGCTTTTAATGTAATATTCTTCGCTCCATACCATATCCATCTTTTTGAAATATTTCCTTTCAGGGTTCTGCACCATATCTTGAATTTATATATGTAGTAGGAATTTTGATCTCTACTGATTTGAATTCTTCTGCAAGAGTCTGCAAAGTTTGTGTTGATTCTATTGTTGCAAATATATTTTCCGACATCTGTAGGCTTTTAACAAAATTGGATGTGTGTCCATAATTCTGTAAAATTGTTTCTTGAATGTCTGTTAACTATTGTGCGTATAATCAAGACAGACATTTTCAGAAAAAACGCAACACTTCAACACGGCGAATCCGGGGCACTTATTATGATGACGTAGCAGCAGGGGCGTCGCCAAAGGGGGGGTGTGGGGGGTGCGACACCCCCCACCTGTCAGGATATTGTCGGTAAAATTGCGCTGCCGTCGGGAAAAAGAGAAAAGGGGGAGGGAAAAAAAGAGAGGGAAAAAAAGAGAGGGGAAAAAAAGAGAGGGAAAAATAGAGAGGGAAAAAAAAGAGAGGGGAAAAAAGAGAGGGAAAAAAAGAGAGGGAAAAAAAAGAGAGGGGAAAAAAGAGAGGGAAAAAAAGAGAGGGAAAAAGAGAGGGAAAGGGAAAGAAAAGAAAAAAAGAAAAGGAAAAGAAAAGAGAAGAAAGAAAGAGAAAAGAGAAAAAGAGGGAGGAGAGTAAAGAAAGGGGAAAAAAAAAGGAAAAAAGAAGAAATAAGAGTGAAAGGGAAACAAAAGAAACGGGAGATGAAAGAGAGGAGAGAGATGGGAGGTAAGAGTCTGAGAGAGGAGGAGTGGGATTAAAAGAGAGAAGGGGGTTGTTGGGTGGAGTCGTCTCGTCGAGGGAGCAAGAAAGACACGGGTAAATATGTTGCTGTGTCGGGTCAGCTGTGTCGGTATTCTTGCTCGATCCTCGTGTACTATATCAATGCAGAAGTTTGAAGTCGGTGAGATGTATATTGTCGGTCAGCCGACAAGTTTTTTTCCCTACGAACTGTGACTTCTTATCCACTGTGACGACTTTAAAAGTGACTACAACTACAATACTTGTATTTTCTCGAAGTTTCACTTTCCTATAATATCAGCTAAAGAAGATTTTCGGGGAAACTAAATTCAAACAAGGTTTAAGAGTGAACAACGGTACGACGAATCGTCTTCCTTTCTTTATATTGTGATGAAACGCCAAAAATTCCGCGCTTCGCGCGGAAGGAGAAACTTCATTTAGACGAGTCGAGAACGGTACAACGAATCGTCTTCTTTCTCTAAAAATTTAAGGAAACGTCAAAGCTTCCGCGCTTCGCGCGATAGGGGGAAACTGAATTCAAACAAAATTAATAGGGCTTATTTAGAGTCTAAAACGATACAAGGAAGAGTGTTTTTCTCTAATAATTTGAGGAAACGTCAAAGCTTTCGCGCTTCGCGCGAGAGTGGAAAACTGAATTCAGATGAATAGGGCTAATTGAAAGTCGAAAACGGTACAACGAATCGTGTTCTTTCTCTAATAATTTGAGGAAACGTCAAAGCTTTCGCGCTTCGCGCGAGAGGGGAAACTGAATTCAGATGAATAGGGCTTAATAAGATTCGAAAACGGTACGAGAAATCGTCTTCCTTTCTCTATATTGTGATGAAACGCCAAAAATTCCGCGCTTCGCGCGGAAGGGGAAACTTCATTTAGACGAGTCGAGAACGGTACAACGAATCGTCTTCTTTCTCTAAAAATTTAAGGAAACGTCAAAGCTTCCGCGCTTCGCGCGAGAGTGGAAAACTGAATTCAGATGAATATGGCTTATTGAAAGTCGAAAACGGTACAACGAATCGTGTTCTTTCTCTAATAATTTGAGGAAACGTCAAAGCTTTCGCGCTTCGCGCGAGATGGGAAACTGAATTCAGATGAATAGGGCTTAATAAGATTCGAAAACGGTACGAGAAATCGTCTTCCTTTCTCTATATTGTAATGAAACGCCAAAAATTCCGCGCTTCGCGCGGAAGGGGAAAACTTCATTTAGACGAGTCGAGAACGGTACAACGAATCGTCTTCTTTCTCTAATAATTTAAGGAAACGTCAAAGCTTCCGCGCTTCGCGCGATAGGGGGAAACTGAATTCAAACAAAATTAATAGGGCTTATTTAGAGTCTAAAACGATACAAGGAATAGTGTTTTTCTCTAATAATTTGAGGAAACGTCAAAACTTCCGCGCTTCACGTAGGAGGGGGTAGCTTCATTCAGATAAGGATTAAGAGTCGAGAACAGTACACCGAATCGTCTGCTTTTTCTCATAATTTAATGAAACGTCAAAGCTTCCGCGCTTCGCGCGGGAGGGGGAAAAACTGAATTCAGACAAGGATAAAGTGTCGAGAACAGTACACCGAGTCGTCTGCTTTTTCTCATAATTTAATGAAACGTCAAAGCTTCCGCGCAAAGCGCGGGAGGGGGGGGGGGAACTGAATTCAGAAAAGGATAAACAGTCGAGAACGATACAGCAAATCGTCTTCTTTTTTTAATAATTTAATGAAACGTCAAAGCTTTCGCGCTTCGCGCGGGAGGGGGGGAACTTCATTCAGCCAAGGATTACCAGTCGAAAACGGTACAATTAATCGTCTTTTTTTCCTAATAATTTAAGGAAACCTCTAAGCTTCCGCGCTTCGCGCGGGAGGCCCATCACCCACCCCCCCTAATGAGCGCGCTTTTAAGTGATTCTCTTGCTCACTACCGCCCCTCCCTAAAATAAGATCCTAGCTCCGCGCCTGCATTAAAATATATAGCTATGATGCTGACTAAATTGAACAAATAATTCGTATATTTATGTCGTCGAGGAAAATGACTATTTTGCGCATATACAAGTACTATAGATAGTCGATAGGAAAAACAATTTAGCCTTCGGCCCCAGGTTTATAGGGTTGAATTTGTAGATATTGGACATTTAATTTTGTCGGTAATTGGTGGCTAGTTTTGTCGGTAATCGTTGGCCTCTACACCCCCCCACTGAAAAAGGTCTAGCGACGCCCCTGCGTAGCAGTTGATAATACAGAGCTCAGTGAATACGCGCAAGTCCTTTGTTTCGCGCAGTTGTTATTCATTTACACGTTACACAAGACGTTCCACATCTGACCAAGCCTTTAATGCTGTAAAGGTAATATGCTCAGTATCATATACAACTCTTTAAATAACATTTCAGTTCATACGTCGGCAATGATTCCTTGTTCCTTGACGGATTCTCCTTGTAAATTTCGTTGCATTCGATGTAAATATGTTTTCCGTGCATAACTCTGTATACTTTAATGGTGAATTTGTTATATAAATGCTTAATTTTATATCATATATATATATATATGACTGTTTAGATATGAGCCCGTGAACTATCAATGAATTAAAATGTGTTGACTTCGTTATCTGACTATTTATACCAAGTTCACTGTATTCCCGTCTTTAATCCTGCTCTCTTTCTCCATCTCTCTCTTTCACCTACCTCTTTATCAAATATTCCTTATTTTTAGTTAACAATTTTCCTATCTCTAATACTCCTCTCATTTCCCATTTAACTCTTTCATACACACTTTCCTCGTCTCCTTTGTCTTTCTCTTCATTGGATTAATATTTCCGTCTCTGTTTCTCCCCCCCTCTCTCCCATCCACCCACACTCCCTCGCTCCACCTCTTATTTTTGTTTCTCTCTCTTTGATGTCACTGAGCTGAGCACACATTCAACTATCACTCGCTGGCGCAGGCATGACATACACGTACATGAACGTTAATACAAGTTAAGTGATGCAATAGATAGAAAGAAGTCGTAATTTCTGTATTGCGTTATTACCAGTCTTCGCTAATGAAGTATGTAACTGAATATACACAAGTAACTCTACGTAATGTTGGCTCTGTTTAATTATTCATTTACCTTTTGGTATGATATCATTCTGTCATGTCGAGTCATTTCAAGGGAAGATGCTGACGCAGTCCTTAAAGATGAAGTTGTGTTCTGGTCATGCGATTGCATTGTGAAAGAAACGATGTGGAATCGTTTAGAAAAGGTTGATCATCTAGCATATAAGAATTTGTGTGTATTGCAAGGTTCTGGAATCATCAAAATGATAAGAAATTTGGCCAAGTCTTGGTAAAGTTACAAACACTGTACACAGAAAGGTGTATATGGGTCTACACGAACACGTGGCGTAAAAATCCTACCCGGATTTTTACGATGTTACATGACATATTTAGAATATGAAGGCATTTGAAGAGCCATGCCTTTCAGGGAACATGTCTTATCTGATGTTCTTCCACACTTGCATAATAAGAATGATAACGCTCACAAATTATTTTTCACCTCTTCCCAGAACTCAACCTTTTCTTTAAGTACGTCAGCCAAATGACGGCGCATATGCAAAGGTCATTACACACAATACGGCAATTTGCTTGCGTTATTACTTCAACTCATCATCCATATGAAGGCAATTTGCTCATAGAGTAGTAATTCAACACAATGTTTGCTCTAACGAGCACACCAGTCGCTGACGCATTTCTCCGTCAAAAACGCAGTCAAAATGACGCTCGCCCTGGCATTCTGATGTGATTACTGTACAACCCAAGAATAATTATACTAATAATATAACAAACACACAGCAATCAACTCAAAGAGATCTTTATATCTCTTTATTAGTCACGTGATAATACAGCTAGCGTACATGAACGTTCATTGTTATCTATTTACACATCTTTAGAAAATGATACAAAAATCGATCCTGTTATTTTGGAGAAGGATAAGGCTACATTCTATATAAACCTGTTGTCACGTTTGAAAAAAGCTATACATGTATGTGTACTGTGAAAAGGTCATTCGGATGGACAAACGGTATTGAAACACATCACTATAATGGTAATAGTTCACAGCAGGCATCTTATATGGGTGTAATATCGTATTTGCTTGGTTTGGGGTCTATTTAAGGATCATTGTATACTGATATAATCTAATGTCACCAATACAGTTTCGTTCTTTTTCTCTCTTTAGAGGTAAGTATAAAGTACATAGGCACACATTGGAGACTATTGGTTTTTACATTTAGGTTTTAGACTAAACATTATCAACAAGAAAAATCTACGTAAACGTCACTCATACAAGTATAAATGGAGAACCGACAGTCCTTTTAGTGGTATCGAATCTTCCAACATTGTCTACAAATAATTACAAATTTGTACCAATTTATTCATTTTACTGTTTTTTTTATTACATTAATAAGAAGTAAAGAAGATGAACTCGTAAAGTGCTTTCCCATATTGCAGTCATTCTCATTCTTTATCACACTTAATGCTTGCAATTTCCTGTTCGTTATCAGATCAATATACAAACAGCCAAACACTTGCGAGCTAACGTATGGTAACAAACGTTGTAGAAGAAGTTTCCCTGGTAGCTAGAGTATAAAGAGCAACGTTAACATTGAATGATGAGACGATTATAAACCGAAGAAAGGATCGGCTTGGTGGAAGAGACATTCCTCAGGGGGGTTAGGAGGTAAAAAATCACTGCCAGGTCCCTCAAATCCATTTGCTCCAGCTTTCATACAGACAACCAATGTAGAGCGCACACAACCAATACATCTGTAAAGAAAAAAGATTGATAATAATGGTAGCTGGTGTTATTTCCTATTCAATCTCCATTTAGTACCCGCTTGTGATGGACATCATTGTTTTAGATATAAGCCCTTAAATGGATCGACTTCTGTAGGCCTATAAAGAGCATTGCACCGGTCTTTGAGAGTTCGACAGTGTCTTCTAGGTAATTTAGATGCTTGGAAAAAACTCATCAAAAAGAAGAAGTGAACCTTTTGATAAATATTGGAGATAATGAATAATGTCATTTAATGAAAGTTCAACAATCACTTGATCATTATGTCACAACAAACTCTTCTCATTTATATATCTGTCCAGTGACATCTGAAACTGTTCGATGTTGGATAGTAAAATATTAATATAATGCAAATGTTGTAATCTAGACAATAAATGAAGAGAAGAGATACGAATAAGAATATAAAACCTACCTGCAATAGTCGTCTCGCCCATCATTATCCTCATCCTTCATGTACCATGTATTGGAATAACCTGGATCAAACCATTCTACGGAGGGGTTGGGTGAAGTAAAGGCGAGTAAATCATCATCGTCAGATCCAGCGAGAAGACATGAAAGAAATGGCTTTCCATCGGTGTGCACGACCCTATACAAGAAGATTAAGTAAAAATAACTTTTTGCACACGATCCTAAATGATTTAAGTTTAATAACCTAAGTACACAATACCCTACATGGATTCGTGTACCAGAAATTGGTGCCCACTTCTACGCATACCTGAGTATCAATGAGGAAGATATTACTGAGGAGTAATGGTGTACAGTAGTTGAATCACGTGAGCGTCATTTTATGCAATGCTGATATCGAAAGCTTAAAACAATCATGTAGATCTTTTATCAAACTCATATACAAAAAAAATTGTTAATCAATATGTTTGGATTCAATTAGATCTGGATTTACAAAGCCAGTCTATTTTTAGAAACCATGTAATGCAACCGGCTAATATAATTAAAAGGGGAGAGACAATTGATGATCACTGATGATGACTTACCTGCATAAATCGTTAGGGGCGCCCTGGCCCTGTACATCGACCCACCC
This sequence comes from Strongylocentrotus droebachiensis, assembly GCA_035222895.1. NCBI lineage: Eukaryota > Metazoa > Echinodermata > Echinoidea > Camarodonta > Strongylocentrotidae > Strongylocentrotus > Strongylocentrotus droebachiensis. The sequence continues at coordinate 59,577 of JAVYIG010004372.1, forward strand.
ACGGAACTTCTTCACCATTCCCCGGTCTGTGATGGCGTAGGAGCGGCGGAGAAGCTCACCCGTTGTAACATTCGTTATATTCTGCTGTATGGGAACTACTGCCGATAGTGTAGATGGGACCGGTGTTGTAGCCTTCACGGTAGTTGTCTGAGGGGTAGTGGTTTCCTCGTTTGGCTGCCCGATGGTCGTAGGAGTTGAAACACCTAGAAGAGAATGATAAAACAGGCGAGTTTTCGATTAGTTCTGGAAGACTTCATTGACCGATGAAGCCCAATGCACACTCGACAGTTTGAATAGCGCACACAAAGGCATATTAAAAACGTCTGTAAATGGGCATCTTTTGGAATCTTTAAAATTGGGAAAATTAGGAAACTACTTGACCGGCCACAACTGCAAAATTAACCCATGCATTTGTATCCTCCCACCGTGATTATTGTACTTCAATTTTTGTCTGCCCTTCCGCATTCGTAACTAATTCCACTTCAAAGAATTCAAAATACTGCTGCAAGGCTTGTTACTCTCTCGAGTAAATTTGAGCACATAACCCCAATATTGAGTTCTCTTCATTGCCTTCCCATACACCATCGTATAACATTTAAAGTTCTTCTTCTGACATACAAAATTATCCATGGCCAAGCCCCTAAATATCTTTCAGATTTGATTTCCTTACGTTCTTCTAGTTCTTTAAGACCTCTTCGATCATCATCAACCTTGCAGTTAACCCTTGGACCTCGCACCGTTACAAAGTATGGCGATCGAGCTTTCTCAGTAAATGCCCCTATCCTTTGGAATACTATAAATTACCAGCACATTTTCATAATATTCATTCTCTTGACCAATTTAGGACCTTGCTGAAAACGCACCTTTTTAATTATTTATTCATGAATGATATTCTGCAGTTGTGAGTCGGTCAAAGGAGGTGCACACCGTCTTATTTCTTGTTTGTTCGATCTTATGTTTGATCCTCTGTTTGACGTTATGTATGTTTGATCTCACTCTTATTTTTATTATTATATATATTCATGATTTATTTATTTATTTATTGAATAAAGAACAGATGTATAAGTTGTGTGTTTATTATAAGTTTTGGTAAATAATTTTTTAGTCAGACTATGGTGCACTTTAATAGAGACACTCGTATTAAGCGCCTAATAAATATTGTATATTATTATTATTATTTCCGATTGGGTCATAATCTAGGCCTAATCGAGCCGGAGAAGGAAACGCGCATACGCCATTTAAAGGAATGTTTAGAGTTCTAGATTAAGATCGTTTTGCATTCACTCTATGTACGATGTCACTTTCACATGTCACTCATACAAACTTGTGCGCCGGGAAGTGACGCCTCGTGTGCAAAACCAGACCTACATCCGCGACTAAACTAGTCCAGCCTCTGTACTGTTTCCGTGTAGCGCACCCATCGGCTGATAAAAAACACACCCTCAACGTTAAAAGTTGACCTAGCCAATCCCTCTCATTCTGGACCCCGATCACATATATTTTTTGTTTTAAATGATATTTTATTTCCTTCCTCATAATTTCACATAACAAGAAATTCACATAACAAGAAATTATCAAAATAAGCAATATAAAACAAGATCTTTGGTACAAGACATTTCATGAGTTACATCAATCAATGAACATAGAGAAAAAAAAAAGAAAAAAAAAGTCTTGCATGTAACAGTGTATAATCAAAATAACAGTAGAGGAAGGTTTAAAGTTACATATTACCATCCTGTCACAACACTCTCACACCAACAAACTCATGACAACCCCCCTCCCCACCTCTAGCCCACCCACACCACACCCCCTTTCACACACATAAACACACATACAAGCACAAACACACACTGCATGCAACCTGTTCCGGAAATGTCCTTCCTCATAAAATTCACATTACAAAAGAATTATCACAGTATGTAATACAAAGATCTACGTACGATACAAAAACATTTCATGAACGTAAAATTTGCATAAGAACTATTTGCATATCAATCGTTGATGACAAATGCATAAACAGCTGAAACGTTAACCTAATCGACACACCATAACAATAATTGGTATTGGAACGGAAATAAGATAGTTCTGAGAAATGCATATCTGTTTCGATACCTAGTGAATGTAATACATTACTTTGCACCATACGTCTGACTAAACTTCGAATCTTAAAGATTTCTTCTGTTTGATAGGTTCAGATTTGCATAAGAATGATAATTATTCTGTTGAAAAACATGAGGCAAATGCGAGCATCAGATTGAAATATCTTGCAAAGCATACCTTTTCTATATGCACAATGTTTGATTTGATTTTGATTTGATTTCTGCATATTTCCATATAAAATATAACTGAATAACAAAGAACATATAAATGTAAGGTATAATACAACATAAACAAACAATAATTTCTTCATGTCAAAATGTTTTTTTACATAATATATGTACATATGATAACGAAACTTAATATTTCTATAACATATAATCATAAATTTAAAGTATTATCCGAACTTTTCTATTGGAAAAGTGCAGGAGACCGCAATCATAAGCAAAGCTTGATAAGGATGGCGGCCTCAAAAAAAAAAAAAAAAAAAAAAAAAAAAAACACACACACCAAAATGCACGATGTAAAAGTAACTGAAGCATAGCACTCGTCAGGCTAATGAATATGATACAGATAGCGTAAAGTTCGAAGGCCTCAACTGCATACTGATGTGATATTTGCATCAATGATGGCCTATACAAAGAAACAAGGGCACCTTTCAAGAAATTTATGGGCGGACAAAGAAGTGAACTCCCATTGACTTCTATCGTTTATTGGAAAAGGACGCGAAGGAGCATCATTGAAAATATGTGTAACATATATAGCTCCGTTTAGTCTCATTCGAGAACGCCCCCTATCGGCAGAGACCAGCAGCCTAACATGTACGTTACTCTATGGACTTTTACAAAACAAATCGTTAACAAAATCATTTTTTGTTTAAACGAAAAGCACATGCACCCGACGTACGTTATCACTAGCTCTTTCATTGGAACCCTCATGTCCCATTGACTTTTGAAAGTTCACCCATCGTAATTTGATCAAAATAGGTAGCAAGCTCGCCATTGCCTATATAACACATGTACAACAAGTCGAACTTTGGACTCAATTTACCACGCGATTGTAGCAGCACTATTTCTCATCTGAACAATGTTACCAAGTCCCTTTAATACAGCCCACATGTATGTACAAATGCATGTAATAAAACTGGCTACTGCAGACGGGCGGCCTTTGTAGACAGGTAGATATGCCTCGTGTCAAAAGGACTGCATCAAAAGTAAAGGTACTGAACAATGTTCCTTTTTTAATGTAAACGAAATTTCTGGTGAAATAATCTGAATAACGGACAAAAGGAAATTATCTGAAATAAGAAGAGTGACACAATACTGGTACATACAATCTGGGTACTGGGTTCCATCTATATGACTTACTTGGTAAGGATATATCCATGGTTCGTTCTTCGTTGCCTAGTCTACATGAATAGACACCCATGTTTTCTACTGATAGCGATGGGATGGTAAGAGCAACGGTCTGGGAACCAATAAGTTCACTGTATGCGACGCCCTCAACGGCAGGTATGTCTGAAATAAATAAAGATATGATTAACTAAAGGAGGAAAAGATCGAGAGAAGGGGGAGAGAGAGTGGTGGGACATTAGGAAAAATAGGAAAGAGATAGAGAGAGATGGAAAGAAATAGAGATAGAATAAAAGGGTTTGATAGGAGGGGGGGGGGGGGCAAATGACAGCAAGATGCACAAAAAGAAGTAATTACTTGGTACAGAATTCGCTGTACGAAAACTCGCAGAAGAAAAAGCACCTGGATTTGACAGCATCACAGGAGAGGAACTCAAAGCTGCTGGGTCAACAGGAATCACCATATGCCCCACAAATTGTGCAACAAAATATGGCTGGAAGAAACTTTTCCGGCTGACTGGGGAAAAGCCATTATAACACCAATCTACAAGAAAAAAAGACAAACTCAACTGTGGAAACTACATGGGTATTAGCCTGCTAAGCCATGCAGGGAAAGTGTTCAGTATCATCCTCCAGCAAAGGATCATGAAGAAAAAAGAAGAAGTGCTGTCCGAAGCACAAGCTGGATTCCGACCAGGACATTCCACTATGGATCACTTGTTCACCCTCAGACAAATAATGGAAAAGCGCCTTGAAAGAAATCAAAGTCTGCTATGCTGCTTCATCGATTACGGAAAGGCATTCGACTAAGTCTGGCAGGAAGGGCTGTGGAAAGCAATGAACTTCTTTGGATATTCATCAAAATACATACACCTACTTCAAGCACTCTACCAACAATCAGACAGTGCAGTCAGAGTGAACGGTGAACTTACCGACTGGTTTAAAACCACAGTTGGGGTACGCCAAGGATGTGCCCTGTCCCCACAAATTTTTAACATCTTACTCGAAGCTGTGATGCTTTACGCAATGCATGACACCAAGATCGGCGTAAGAGTAAAAGGACAGCTGATCAACAACCTAAGATTTGCTGATGACATTTTCCTTATAGCTGACAATGAGAGAGACCTCCAAACAATAGTTGACCTAGTACATCAGAGCAGCTCAAACTTTGGACTGAAAATAAACATTACCAAAACAGAAGTACAAGCCATAAGCAAACAGCCTCAACTATTGAATATACACGTTGGAGGAGAACAGCTAAAACAAGTAGATAAGTTCACGTACCTGGGAGGAACAATAAGCCAGACAGGATCCTGCTCGGAAGAGGTAAAGCACCGCATTGGGAAGGCAATAGGAGCATTTCAAGCACTCAAGAAAATCTGGGCATCAAAAGATATACGCTGCTCAACAAAGGTAGAACTGTACAAAGTCATGGTGTTGTCTATTCTGTAATATGGTGCAGAAACATGGACATTAAAGAAGGTCGATGAAAATAGACTTCACACTTTTGAGATGGCATGCCTCAGGAGAATCATGGGTGTGACCAGATTTGACAGGCTAAGGAACACACACATACGAACACAACTGAATATGGAAGAAACCATCATCGACAGGGTTGCCACAAAAAGATTGAGATACTTTGGACATATCAACAGAATGAATTCAAAAAGATACCCCCACATCCTTCTCAACGGAAATGTACATGGCAAACGCCCAAGGGGTAGACCAGCTAAGAGATGGACAGACTGCATCAAGGCGGACTGCATCAACAGACAAGTTGACTCCCTGATTAAAGCCACTAGGTTAACAGAAGACAGGAAGGTGTGGCAAGCCATAGTGAAACAGAAGCCATCATACATCCCAGTGATGGTGTCGACGGCTTAAGTCAAGTAAGTCAAGACTTGGTACAGGCAAAATATGTTTACAAATTTCAAAGCGTAATGTATCTAGGCCTTCTATAGTATATATCAATTTTAGTCCATGAAATATAATGAAGTGGTGTACAATTAATGTCGAGATAAAGCTGTTTAAAACATAGCAGAACAAACCCATATATGCTTATCTTCACGGTGCTCAGCTTACTGAAAACAAATTCACGTCAAATATTCACGTCTGCGTTTCCTTTTTGGGAGACGCAGACGTAAATATTTTACGCGGATTTTCCAGCAGATTTTCACGTCTGCGTGTCCCTTCAGGGCCATTGAGTACAGAAAAAACGAAAAAATTACCGAGCAAAGGAATACGTCAATTTTTTTGATTTTCACGTCTTGGACGTAAAAGACAACAATTATTTTGTTGCATAGGTATACGTCAAATTTTTTGATTTTCACGTCTTGGACGTAAACGACGAACAATTTGTTGCTTATGGGGCTTTCACATATACACTCCGGGGCCCGTACGGCGAGTAAAAACAGACATTTTGGGAATTTTCGGCCGGTGTCCGGCCGGTTGCCGTAAAGTTCCTACGGGCGCCGGGACAGTTTTTAAGCCGTACGGGCGCCGTGGTGCTGAGTTGGCTGCTCCCAATTCTCCCGGCGATTTTATCTGACCGTTAGGCCGTAGAAAGCCCTTAAGTGCTCAAGGGTTCCGTACGTGTACCCTACGGTGCCCTCACGGGCCCCTCAAGAGCCCCGGGTGATATGCACAACAACAGGCGTCTGCCGTCCGGGAGCCATTTAAAATGAATATTGCTCGTGCGGGTCCCTCACGGCGGCATCCTGAAATGTACAACGCAGTTTAAAATACAGGAGGTGCGGATACCAGAGGACACAAACAGAGTGAGTCAAAAAAAATGTTCCACTTTTTAAAAGTTGTATTGTTTGAAGTATGAATATTTAATCATGAGATTCATGATATGTCTTGATAGAGTTATCCTCCCTGTACATTTAGGAACCATTTTCATTTGAATCTCTGCATGCATCACTGAATATCAGACAACTTTTACAAGACTGCCAGATCTCACTTGCGCCAAGTTACTGGGTGAGGAATAAAAACAGTGCATTGAACAAAGACAGTCAGACACGCGCACACGCACACACACCCACACACTCCACGCATTCCATTCCCGACAAGGGGAATTCTTCTTATCGTACGAAAAGTTGAGTGGCCGCTGTCCTTTTGGTGCGTATTGGTGGATGTTGTGCTTCATGATAATGATGATGACGATGGTGATGATGAAGATTAAGATGATGATGACATGATGGTGGTAGTGAATGTGTGCAAAAGGGAAAGATTTTTAGGGTGATGTCACTTAAACATTCAGCGATCTTGATAAAAAATCAATGCTCAATCAGAAAAGGGGTAATTTTGAAACAATTGTCACCATGTGTGTTGTATGTGCTGTGTGTACGTGTGCGTGTGTGTGTGTGTGTGTGTGTGTATATAAATATATATATATATATATATATATATGTGTGTGTGTGCGTGAGTGTGTGTGTGCGTGTGTGTGTTTGTGTGTTTTTGTCTGTCTGGCTAATTGGATAATTGAAAAAAACTGGCTTTCTTTGTTCAAAACATTATTTTATTCCTCACCTAGCAATTGGCGCAAGTGAGATCTGGCAGTCTTGTAAAGATTGTCTGATGTTCAGTCATGCATGCAGAGATTTCAAGATGCCGCCGTGGGGGACCCCCACGGGCAATATTTATTTTAAATCGCCCCCCGGACGGCAGACACCTATTTTTGTGCATATCCCCCAGTGCTCTTCAGGGGCCCGTCAGGGCGCCGTAGGGTACACGTACGTAACCCTTGAGCACCGCAAGGCGCCCGTAAAGATTTTTCATGAGAATTGACCTCCAAAATCGTGAGGGGCCCGTCCGGGCACCGTCCGGAGCCCGCATGGGACCCGTAAGGTGCCCTACGGGCTCTTTACGGGCTTTCTACGGCCTAACGGTCAGATAAAAACGCCGGGAGAATTGGGAGCAGCCAACTCAGCACCACGGCGCCCGTACGGCTTAAAAACTGTCCCGTCGCCCGTAGGATCTTTACGGCAACCGACCGGACACCGGCCGAAAATTCCCAAATGTCTGTTTTTACTCGCCGTACAGGCCCCGGAGTGTATATGTGAAAGCCCCATTATGCCTAGGTCACATATAAACCGGGCCCCGTCCGATTTTCCCTACTCGGCGGCTTGCCGTGGATTTAGAGACCGTACGGGAACCGTCCGATTTTCATTTCTACGGCATGTGTGGTCACATATTATGCGGCGCCCGGGAGGTGCCCGGAGAAAATTGGTCGAGTGAAATGCAAGGCGCCCGTAAGGGTGCCGGCAGGGTGCCGGCCGAGTGCCGACCGGTAACCTTACGGGCTCCGTCCGATGAGCAGGTGTACCGATGGCTCCCGGAAGGAGCCCTGCCGGGCCAGCCGGGGTCCTCAAGGCGCCCGGCCGGGTGCCGTGCGGTGCACTGAACTAGAGAGCGAGTCAGAAAAAATGTCCCACTTTTTAAAAGTTGCATTGTTTGAAGTATGAATATTTAATCATGGGTTTCATGATATATCTTGATAGAGTTATCCTCCCAGTACATTTAGATACCTTTTTCATTTGAATCTCTGCATGCATCACTGAATCAAATATCCAGAAATGGACAATAAATACTAAATTGAAATTGAATTGAAATTAAATATATGACAATCTTTACAAGACTGCCAGATCTCACTTGCGCCAAGTAACTGGGTGAGGAATAAAACAGTGCATTGAACAAAGGCAGTCAGACACGCGCACACACGCACACACACACACACGCACATGCACAGGCACACGCACAAAAATGAGCATTCCATTCCCGACAAGTCCCACCCAAACTGTTACTTTTTGTCGGGAATTCTTGTTATCGTACGAAAAGTTAAGTGGCCGCTGTCCTCTTAGTGCGTATTGGCGGATGTTGTGCTTCATGATGATGATGATGACGATGGTGATGATGTTGATAATGATGATGATGATGATGATGAAGATTAAGATGATGACAATGATGATGATGATGATGACATGATGGTGGTAGTGAATGTGTACAAAAAGGGAAAGATTTTTAGGGTTATGCCACTTAAACATTCAGCGATCTTGATAAAAATCAATGCTCAATCGGAAAAGGGGTAATAATGAAACAATTGTTACCGTGTGTGTTGTGTTTGTTGTGTATGCGTGTGTATGCGTGTGTGTACGCGTGTTTGTGTGTGTGTACGCGTGTTTGTGTGTTTTTGTCTGTCTTGCTAAATGGATAATTGAAAAAAACTGGCTGTCTTTATTCAAAACATTATTTTATTCCTTACCTAGCAACTTGGCGCAAGTGAGATATGGCAGTCTAGTAAAGATTGTCTGATGTTCAGTCATGCATGCAGAGATTCAAATGAAAATGGTACCTAAATGTACTGGGAGGATAACTCTATCAAGACATATCATGAAACTCATGATTAAATATTCATACTTCAAACAATACAACTTTTGAAAAGTGGGACACTTTTTCTAACTCACTCTGTAGGTGTCCTCTAGTATCCGCATCTCTTGTATTTAAAACTGCGTCGTACATTTCGAGATGCCGACGTGAGGGACCCGCACGGGCAATATTCATTTTTAATGGCCCCGGACGGCAGACGTCTATTGTTGTGCATATCACCCGGGGCTCTTGAGGGGCCCGTGAGAGCGCCGTAGGGTACACGTACGGAACCCTTGAGCACCGCAAGGCGCCCGTAAATATTTTTCATGAGAATTGACCCCAAAAGTCGTGAGGGGCCGTCCGGGCACCCGTAGCCCGCACGGGACCCGTAAGGTGCCCTTCGGACCCTTTACGGGCTTTATACGGCCTAACGGTCAGATAAAAACGCCGGGAGAATTGGGAGCAGCCAACTCAGCACCACGGCGCCCGTACGGCTTGAAAAACTGTCCCGGCGCCCGTAGGAACTTTACGGCAACCGGCCGGACACCGGCCGAAAATTCCCCAAATGTCTGTTTTTACTCGCCGTACGGGCCCCGTAGTGTATATGTGAAAGCCCCATAAGGAGCCTCAAAAAGAATGGCAGCTGATGGTCTTAATTTGAGAAATAAACACAATCACACAAAAATAAAGTGCAAAACACCTGATACGTCTACTGAATGATCAATAATATGTGCAATACTATTCTCGGCAATGTGGAACTTATTGTTTACAACGATTCTTTTGGCTCAATAATGTTTCAAACCACGTTCCCATTTTTTATATCGAAAATCTGTAGTGCTATGTATAATCTGAAAACAATTTGAATACGTGTCTCTTTTTAATGTGGATTTAATAGTATTGATATGCCCTTCAATCCATGCCTAAGTCACTTGCTGTCGTTATTATGTATTGAATGTAGACATTGTATTGTCAAAAATTCATCTCTCTCTCTCTCCCTCTCTCTCTCGTTCTTTTATCGCTCTCTCTTTCTCTTCTGCCTCTCCCCTCTCTTTCTCTCAATGTCTCTCTCTTCTATCTCTCTTTCTTATTTTCTCTTCCCCTCTCTCTTCCTTCCTCCGTCTCTCTCACACTCAAACAGCAAAAATAATATCGACCGTAATATTTTGTTTACTGTTGCATGTCTTACTGATTATTTTATACTCGATGTATTCTCCTCTCTGCACCCTCTTTTTATCATTAAAAGAGTTGAATATCTGTCTCTTTTAACTGTTGATTTGTTACTTTTTATATGCCCTTTAATCCATGCCTAGGTTACTTGCTGTCTTTATTATGTATTGAATGTAGATATTGGATTGTTAAGACTTCCTATTTCCCTCTCTCTCATCATTTGATCTCTCTCTCTCCCTCTCTCTCTCTCTTCCTCTCTCTCTCTCTCTCTCTCTCTCTCCCAATTTCTCAACTGCTGATTGGGAAAGGTTGACAGAATAAAACGACCACAAACTGAACTAATGCAGAGGCGGAGTTGAGCCCCTTTGATGAACGATATAAACAGCGCCCTCTAAAGTTCTGAAAATGGCCTCCTTTCTGTGGCTGTAGCTCCATTGTGCCTGGCTAAACCACATGAATGTATTTTACAGCTATGTGGTCTATCCTTACCCTCTTTTGGAATCAGATACTTGAAGATATGCCCTTTCCGGGCCAAATACAAAAATGCATATCCTCTCATTGACTGGCTTTGCGAAATATGCTCTCTAAATTTGCACTTTTCAAGAAAATTGCTAAATAACATCTGTCAATGTAATACCTTCCTCTAAAATAACCAACGATGTCCAATAAAACTTAGCAGACATTATGTATCCATACACGTGACAACTGTCTGCCAAGTTATATACAATTTGATGACGTCATCGCAAAGTTATCGCCTAAAATGATGACTTTATTATGCATTACATAAACAGCCCGTTAATTGCTTGCAGTACATTGCGCACAGATGACCATAGAGTCACACTGACCTCATTTAAATGCCCTTTTGAATGATACCAAATAATTATGTTATCGCAGAAAATATTGACTATATAGCATTTGAACAAGGGTCACTATACGAATTCCGCTGAGTTTCCGCCTAATTATAACACGTAGTGGCTATGGTATAACCTCGTTTCGCCCCCCTTTCAACCCTTTTTTTCCCCTTGAAATTTTGCAAGAGCAGTCTGGGTGGCCAAACACAGGTCATCTCAAACCCGAATTTTTAAAATCTTTCAAGGGGCGAATTGTAGACTCCATTTAAAGCCTGGGATGATTATATTAGTATGGACGGTCATTTGTGCCACACGGCAAGCTTCAAGTCGTGTTCTGCATTCATCCGAATCCCGATCGTTTTGCACGCAGGGCTTGTAAGCCCTAGTTATGTGCCTTCCATTATCCATTCCAAGCAGTAACAATATGATATTTCAGGGCTCATAATAAATTTGTTTTACAGTTGATTCCGCTCGGTTGAATCTATTGTCGGATTATTTGGCAGAGAGAAATAGCAGTGAATACAATACAGTGCTATTTGAACAATATTTGATGACAAAAGACGGCACTCTGGTACCATTTCTATGTAGCGTCACCTATATAATGCTCTGACTGGGAAGGTAGGTGATGAATGTGAGTTTTGCCGTTGTTATGAAAACGAATCAAGAAATTTTGGAATTTTGGGGAATTACAATTTTTCAACAACATGAAACAAAAAGTGAGCATCTAATGACTTCAGATGTCTGTTTTTTATGATTAAAATTAAGTCATTTCAAGTAACAAAATATGTTTTATTATTTTTGCATTACCCCGAAAAGGTAAAATTAAAAAAAAAAAAAATCGAACTTCAGGGTTCCCGCACAATAATATAAAGTATGTACAAGTAGACTACAGACTCTCTCAGCCGAAGCATTCATGTGTACTTTGGTTTGGAAATAGTCTGTTATTCAGACAGAATGTGATTACAGTTAATTTTCGCCTGATAAGATGCAACACAGTGTTTACGAAGGTCATGATATCCCAGATTTCAGAATTTCACTCATTTCTCTTACATGATACTGTTCATCATTTATAAACATCTAAAGCGTACCATTTAAAAAAAAATCTCAGTCTTAAAACCATATTTTCATTCAAATTTGGCATTTTCTTTTAAAAACAGGTTTAGTCCAAATACAGTACATGTACAGTGTCCATTTACACATTGTTTGTTTGCAGTTTTAAAACTCTTGTTGGCGCCCTTGTGGTTCCAAACAGACAATGTACATGAAGGCCTAGCTACATGATTGTATACATGACAGGTTTTTATGATGTAGAGATAAAGTTGAGTTCTTGTCATGCGATTGCATCGTGAAATAAACGGTGTGGAATCGATTGACAAGTTGATCATGTAGCATGTAAGTATTGGTGTGTACTGCAAGGTTCTGGAATCATCAAAATGAAAAGAAATTTGGCCCAGTCTTGGTAAGAGTAAGTGCACTGTACACAGAAATGTTTATATGGGACTGTGTGTACACAAACATGTGGCATACAAATGTGGGCCTCATTGTTAAGCTGTTACATGTCATTTAGAATATGAAGGCATTTGAAGAGTCATGCTGTTCAGGAAACATTTTTTTGTCTGATGTTCTTCCACACCTGCATAATAACAATGAAAACGCTCAAAAATAATTGTTCACCCCTCCCTAGAATTCAACCTATATATAAATATGTTTCTATTGCAGTATTACAAATTAAGTGTCATGTAGCATGACTTGAATCATAGTGTGTGCCAAATTTGTTCAACTCTTCAAGTTCAAGCGTGTGAATCTATAGTTTTGTGTGCTTCTTGAATGTGTCTTGGTTAATTCGTGCCATACGAACAGGATATGTACTGGTAATTCTAGTATAATAAATAGAGGTATATAACACTATGAACATGGCAGACAAAGAAAGCGGATAAAATATACAGTTCATCAGGTAGACAAATAGTGCAGCGGCTTAGCAAGAAAATTGTGCACTTTTTGAGAAAAGCATGAAACTTCTAGCATAGTTAGCTATCACCAAAAGATTTATTTTCAGATGTGGAGGGAAGTCAGATTTGACCTCTGATGACCCTGAGAGGTCAAATCCAAAATGGCCGCCAGTCCAGATGGTCTTATTGTACAAAGACGCTTAACTTTTGAACCAAATAGTCCAGAAAAACGTTTAAGGTATCATTTCCAACTAACTTGCGGATGCCAATTCATTTGGTAACACTTTTGAGATCGCCAGAACTCAGGATTTTGCATGTAGGTCAAGGTCAAGGTCAAAATTGACTAAAAACTAGCAAGTTTTGAATGGTTACAAAAAGTTTTCCCATTTATTTGTCATTTGTTCGCCCCTATGTTCTCAAATTTCTTTAGAAATGGTTCCCCTGCATAGTCCCCGACCTTAATCCTTTTCAGTTAGTTTATTTCACAGTTTGATTTGACCTCTGATGACCTTAAGAGGTCAAATTCAAAATGGCCGCCAGTCCGGATGGTCTTGTACAAAGACCCTTAACTTTTGAACCAAATAGTCCAGAAAAACGTTTAAGGTATCATTTCCAACTAACTTGATGATGCCAATTCATTTGGTAACACTTTTGAGATCGCCAGAACTCAGGATTTTGCATGTAGGTCAAGGTCAAGGTCAAAATTGACTAAAAACTAGCAAGTTTTGAATGGTTACAAAAAGTTTTCCCATTTATTTGTCATTTGTTCGCCCCTATGGTTTCAAATTTCTTTAGAAATGGTTCCCCTGCATAGTCCCCGACCTTAATCCTTTTCAGTTAGTTTATTTCACAGTTTGATTTGACCTCTGATGACCTTAAGAGGTCAAATCCAAAATGGCCGCCAGTCCGGATGGTCTTGTACAAAGACGCTTAACTTTTGAACCAAATAGTCCAGAAAAACATTTAAGGTGTCATTTCCAACTAACTTGGGGATGCCAATTCATTTGGTAACACTTTTGAGATCGCCAGAACTCAGGGATTTGCAATCAGGTCAAGGTCAATGTCATATTCGGCCAAAAAAGTGATTTTTTTTTTTTTGTTGATTTTTTTTTTGTTGATTTTTTTTGTTGATTTTTTTTGTTGTTGATTAAAAAAAAAAAACTTTGCCTCCATTTTGACACTTAACGAGTCATTATTTAAAAAAATAATAAAAAGACCCATGTACCACCACTTTGACTATCCAGGGCCAAATTTCATAGAGCTGCTTATCGGCCGGTTCTGTGCTTACGTATGAGTTTCTACTAAGCACACAAAAATGCATTAACCCTTAATGAATTTTCTAACAATGCAAATCCATTGTGAACGCGCAAGGTGGACGCCTTGTTTTCTTGCTAACCTGCTTAAGAAAATTCTTCTGCTACAGTTAGCACGAAAATTTGCTTACCGGAAAGCAGCTTTATGAAATTGGGCCCAGAAGACCCGAAAAGCTATTCCAAATACGACCTAAAACCTGTTCATATCCACATGAATTTAGCAAGGTCCACAACTTATGAATATCCTAACTGGGTAACCATCAACATCTAACAGTCTCCAAAACAAGAGCACAGTGCAGTGCAGCTTTGACACACTTGCAACATCCAGTGCACCCTTTCTTGCAGCGACAGTGTATCAATTCATAGCACGATTTGTATACCTCCGGGAGAGTGGTCCAAAGAGGCTGCCACCCAGTTGTTTCGTTTGTCCGGTCCAAGTCAGATGGCTCTGGCATCTCTGAATTCTTGGCCAATGTCTAGTTCCAACAGTAAGTTGGCCTGGTAGCAAGTGCGCTTGATGTGCTGCTTGAGTGCTGCCTGGGTTGGAGGAAGGTTCTCCAGGTTTCTAGACTTATGTGCGAAGAGCTGTTTCCTGGCATCATTCACTACCACCGTCTCACTGGTTCGGTCGTACATCAGCACCACAAATCGCTCTAGCAGTAATATTGGTCCTTCACTGACCTCACTAGACATGCACAGGAGTTCACTGAGGAAATCATTCACCTCTGGGAAAGACTTTGGGAAAGTTTGCCAGGCTTTTTTCTTCTGAATGCAGAAACAGTGTCACACCCGGTGAACATATGAAAGAATGAGAGAGTCATACACTGTGTCGGACTCATGGTGGCAGCTATTTTGTGAAAAGCTATGTACCGAAAGCTTGATCTGACACCAAAAGTGATCCACAGCTCATCGGGAGCTGTCTTGCTGAATGAAGCCACGGTCAGTACAACCGCATCAGTACCAACAGTACGTATGGTTACCCTTTTCACCCTTTTTGCACAGCATCTGCCACATGCAGAAGTAGACGAGTGTCAGCCTCCTCGTGCGAGCATGGGACAAGGCCTGCCAAATGTGACTCAGCAGGAGAGCAAAGTACTCCACTTCTGTAGCATACAGTTCCTTGCTCTGTGGTAGAGGAAGATGAAAGGTTTAGCGTGGCAGGAAAGCAAACAATTCGGCTTTGTTCTCATTGACTCGAAGGAAGTCCTTCCATTTTTTTGGCAGCATAGTAGAAGGAGCCACCCCTTTTCTAGTGCCCTTTCCCCTTTCCTGTCATGTTGAGGCATTCAGGCAAGCATGTAAGTATTCACCATAGCCAAGGTCGATGCGGATGCTTTTCTCGAGTTGAGCAAAGATGTATGGGGCAAACACTCTTTCAAAGGATTGAGCATTTGAACCACAGCTGCACCATCAAGAATTATTGCTCGGGCCACAGGTGCACTATTGTTTTCGAGCCGATTTGATTCCAGGCAGCAAAGTAGAACTGCTTTAACTAGGGGGGGGGGGGGGCTGCCTGGTTTTCATGGGAGAAGAAATTGTCCATATCTCTATCCCGTGTCTGACACGAGATGTACATCCTCGAAAAGAGCTGTGCCTTCTGTTTTGACATAACCTTGGCCGGCTGCCGACTGAAAAGTGGCAACTTGTTCGTATGAAGTGTTTGTGTGACAGGTGTCGTACACTGCTATAGCCTTTCTGTCACAAACTTTGTGTACTGCTCCTCACCTAGGGTCTTAATCCTTCTCCCCGTTTCAGCCACTTGGGTGTCCATGATATGTCTCTTGTGCCAATGACTTGTAGGTCTTGACTTTGTTCTACAAATGGATTCCCCATCTCTTTTAGTACTGTCACAAGTGCCTTAACATCCCTCAGGAATACTACCTGCACTCCAGGTTTCTGGTCAAGGTGATGTTGTTTAGTGTTAGCAGAACCGTTATTTTGCTTTATGGCCTGTTCCTCAAACTTTGTAGTGATCCTTTAAATTATTTAGAACCAAATAATACACAAATTTAAAGAACAACTTACCAGTATTATTGGGCAGCAATGGAAAGGAGCAGTTTTCCTGACTTGGATTGAGATGTTTGCCGTATACGGCCTAGCTGCCCACTGACCATGCTATGCATAGGGTCAGTCACAAGATAAATAATGGTTTGGTGCTATAATTAGTGAAAAAACTAACTGAAAGGGATTAAGGTGGGGGACTATGCATGGGAACCATTCCGAAAGAAATTAAAGAACATAGGGGTGAACAAATAGCAAATAAATGAGAAAACTTTTTGTAAATATTCAAAACTTGCTATTTTTTTGTCAATTTTGACCTTGACCTTGACCTACATGCAAAACCCTGGCGATTTCAAAAGTGTTACCAAATGAATTGGCATCCTGAAGTTAGTTGGAAATGACACTAAACGTTTTTTCTGGACTATTTGGTTCAAAAGTTAAGCGTCTTTGTACAATAAGACCATCCGGACTGGCGGCCATTTTGGATTTGACCTCTCAGGGTCATCAGAGGTCAAATCAAACTGTGAAATGAACTAACTGAAAGGGATTAAGGTGGGGGACTATGCAGGGGAACCATTTCTAAAGAAATTTGAGAACATAGGGGAGAACGAATGACAAATAAATGGGAAAATTTGTGTAACCATTCAAAACTTGCTATTTGTTAGTCAATTTTGACCTTGACCTTGACCTACATGCAAAACCCTGAGTTCTGGCGATCTCAAAAGTGTTATCAAATGAATTGGCATTCCCAAGTTACTTGGAAATGACACCTTAAATGTTTTCTGGACTATTTGGTTAAAAAGTTAAGCGTATTAGAATAGGCGGGACTGCAGGCAGCCATTTTGGATTTGACCTCTCAGGGTCATCAGAGGTCAAATCTGACTTCCCTCCACATCTGAAAATGAATCTCATGGTCTGCAGGGAAACCACTCTTAAAGAAATTTGAGAACATAGAGGCGAACAAATGACAAATAAATGGGATTTGTTTTGTTGTAAACATTGAAAACTTGCTATTTTTAGTCAATTTCGACCTTGACCTTGACCTTAATGCAAAACCCTGAAATCTGGCGATCTCAAAAGTATTACCAAATGAATTGGCATCCCCAATTTAGTTGGAAACGACACCTAAAATGTCTTACTGGACTATTTGGTTCAAAAGTTAAGCGTGTTTGTACATTAGACCATGCGGACTGGCGGCCATTTTGAATTTGACCTCTCAGGGTCATCAGAGGTCAAATCTGACTTCCCTCCACATCTGAAAATGAATCTTATGGTCTAAACTAACTATGCTAGAAGTTTCATGCTTTTCTCAAAAAGTGCACAATTCTCGTTATATTGGGAGCTTATCCGCTGTACTAAAAGGAACATCCCTTCACTGCTATTATGTAAACATGTGTAGAACAGGTGTCACATGCATTATTCACCTGTTCTACACATTTTTACATAATAGCAGTGAAGGGATGTTCCTTTGTCTACCTGAGGAACTGTATATTTTGTCCGCTTTCTTTGTCTGTCATGTTCATAGTGTAATCTCTTTTAAAACAACATATATTGTAAATTCTACAAATGTGCATTGCAATTTTCATAAGATAGGTGTATACAGGTGTAGTAGATATGTTTTAAACATCTCAATGATCTGATGCATATTCTTGTGAAAGGAAGTTTGCAGCTCCTCAGTGTATCAAAATGTTACACATTTGTCAAACATTACCAGTTCATTAAAAGCCTTATTCATTGTCAACTCACTTACCATTTTCATGCTTTTTCAGCCTATCACTGTTGGGAGAAGCTTTTTCTTCTTCAAATTTGTGAACCCCTTTTGCCACATTTTTTAACTTAACTTATAACTTGTGTAATTTACCAGCCCATATTTGCCAGGAGGTAAAACTTATCTGTTTATGCACAACATTCTTGTCAATTGTTCAATATCTTATAATTTGTAGGCCAGTTCTTATAGAAAAGTGGGACTCTTTCCATGTTTTTGTTATGCCAACTCAGATACAATGTGTGCGTTTTTTTTTGTTTCTTCCTGTATGATAATTGCAAGTTGGCACATGTGTTTAAGACTTTCATGTCCTGATTTCCTAAAACAAATGCTGAAACATCTGCTGATGAATGATGTGCAATTTCATTTTCTACATGTCAATTGACTCAAATCTCCTTGTTGATGTTGCTTTAATACACAAAGGTTAAAGATGACATATTTATATCTTTATCTAACATGTTTCCATTATACAAATATCAAGTACACTATAATTCATTAAGTTACATATATATAGTTTTAAGCGCTAAAGCTAAACCATACTGTCTGATTATTACCTGTTTTTTCTTGTAAACTAAAATACATGCAAACATTTGCAATTTCGATCGAAATGTAGGTTAATGTGAAGAGAAGATAATTCGTGTAGTATCATTAGCTTTCAATTACATATTAAATTCGTGTGTGTAATATAATGTATTTAAACAACAGTATAGTATTCATTAAAAATAAATATATTCAATAAGTAGTACATGTGGGTGGGCCTGTCAAGAATACCCCCCACGTATCCTCTGCGTGTCGTAAAAGGCGACTAAAAGGGGACCATTCAGCATCAGGGGGCTGGTGGTGGTACTGGGTGGCACCAGTAGGACCAATAAAAGCTTGCATATCCCATTAGACGTTGAATTGGGAGGCGAGTTTAGGCCGCCTTTAGCGGAAGATCCTTTTAGGACAACGGTGAACCTCTGATTAATGCCTGGCGTGCTGGACGATCCCAGATACGGTTACATACTGCGGTGAAGAAGGCAACGGAAAACCACTTCACTATTACTCCAAGAACAGTCATGATGAACCACAACTCTAAAGCAAAAGCCAAAGGCGTGAAGGGGGCTCGTCTACCTCAAGGGACAAGCACCTCGCCCGGTAGGGTGTCCCATGGGCGACAGGTGGGCCCCGACCGTCAGCAAGCTACTGTTCGCAATAGGAATACCATCAGAGTTGGAACATGGAATGTGAAAACACTGTATCAGAGCGGCAAGCTGGAAAATGTTAAACAAGAGATGATGAGGCTAA
This sequence comes from Strongylocentrotus droebachiensis, assembly GCA_035222895.1. NCBI lineage: Eukaryota > Metazoa > Echinodermata > Echinoidea > Camarodonta > Strongylocentrotidae > Strongylocentrotus > Strongylocentrotus droebachiensis. Next base: position 78,725 of record JAVYIG010004372.1, read on the forward strand.
ATGTCAACATTTTGCTTTAGACTTGTGGTTCATCATGATGTAGGGCCTACAGCGGTTCGAAAATTCGTGTCTGTTGCAGGGAGTGTTACACGCCAAAGTAAGATGCAGCAGTTGTCTTTATAAATAAATAATAATAAAAATACAATATTTTTAAAGCGCATACAAAATATAAGCTTCTCTATGCGCTGTACAAGCATGAATAACGAGAAATATAATCACATTAAAGGAACCAACACAGAGAAATATACAAATCTTATAACTACCAAAATGACTAACTTAACATAGTAAATAACAGAACCTGTTTCACATGTTAATGTATTCTTAGCTTTGTATTTACATTTAGTTACATTTTCAATTCATGACTTGTTATTATCGTTTGTTCCTTTATCGCTATTGTATGTATATTTATCTCATGCGTTTTCACATGTCTTTGATTAAAGTAAGCGAGTTTAGTTTAGAAGCTGACTATGTATTTTGTTAACATTTTAAACCTGAAACGCAATTCTCAAGTTTTTAAGAAAAAATACCCCAAAGATTGTGCATGCCAATGTCATTCATGTTCTGATAAACGTCAGGAAGAGCGAGAGAGAGAGAAAGAAAGAAAGAGAGAGAGAGAGAGAGGGAGAGAGAGAGAAAGAGAGAGAGAGGGGGAGAGGGGAGGAGAGAAAGAGAGATAGTGAGAGAGCGAGAGAGAGAATTGCGAAATTGCATATGTACACATGTATTAGAGGGTGCGCATGTTCAAGTGTGTGTACATTTGTGTGTATACCTACTAGTGTGGTACGGTATGTCACTGAAACAGCTCCCGTAGGATTTTTGTGCCAAAGTTGATTTTTTTTTTTTGCATTTTTGGATTCATTGGGGTCCAAGCTATCAGAAATTGATGGGGTTCAAATTTTCCCGAAGACACCAAATTTCCCTATTGCGCGTTATATATGCCATTTTGGGGGACCCCCCAGGAAATAAAGGAGGGACTGAAAATTTGAACCCTATTAAGTTGGCCAATTGGGACCCTTTTGAAGCCAAAACAGCAACAAAACAAAAAAAAATCAACTTTGGCAAAAAAATCCTACGGGATTACATACCATACCACACTATACAGCTATATAGTATGGATGAGAGAAATACAGACACACAGTGGGGATATATCTGGATGTGACTACAAATTCGACAAAGCAGGACCCCTCTGTTCATTGCATGGGGCACCCCTCACCGCGGGTAATGGAAGAGGCCAAACCCGTGCACCATTGATGTTCACTAGTCCGTAAACGGTCTGTATAGAAAATATGGATGCTGACTTTGTGTTCGTTTTGCCCGAAAACTTTTCATGACGCGACTGATTCAACGCTGGGGTTATTTTTTTTTGTATAGAAGCGGAACAATACATGATTGCTATTGTGTCTCGGTTTTCTCTAAAATTGTGCGACGCATATTTGTCCTCATATCAATAGAAGTCAAGATAAAGCGAAGCAGTCTCTTTACACGGAGTCGACATGAAATCAGATGTTTTTCTACAGAGTTGATATTACGTTAGGATGTAGGCCAGGAAGATCACATGCTGTACATGGATGGCTTTTTGATGCGAAGAAACGGACTCCAAAGCGGATGTACACTAGTTTGGAGCGTAGGAGGGAGAGCCTTACTGAACTTGTACGTCACCGGACGTCCCCTTTGAAGCAATGGGAGAGAGAGAGGGAGAGAGAGAGAGAGAGAGAGACAGGGCCTTACTGCACTGGTACGTCACCTGATAGGATAAACGCCCTTTTGAGGCGATAGGAAGGAGAGCCTTACTGCACTTGTACGCCACCTGATAGGATAAACGCCCTTTTTGAAGCCCCCTTTGAAGCGATAGAAGAGAGAGGGAGAGAGAGAGAGAGAGAAAGAGAGAGAGAGAGAAAGAGAGAGAGAGCCTTACTGCACGTCGCTGGATAGGATAAACGCTCTTTTAAAGCGATAGGAGAGAAAGCCTTACTGAACTTGTACGCCACCTGATAGGATAAACGCCCTTTTAAAGCGATTAGAGAGAGAGCCTTACTGAACTTGTACGTCACCTGATAGGATAAACGCTCTTTTAAAGCGATAGGAGAGAAAGCCTTACTGAACTTGTACGCCACCTGATAGGATAAACGCCCTTTTAAAGCGATTGGAGAGAGAGCCTTACTGCACTTGTACGCCACCTGATAGGATAAACGCCCTTTTTAAAGCGAAAGGAGAGAAAGCCTTACTGAACTTGTACGCCACCTGATAGGATTAACGCCTTTTTAAAGCGATTAGAGAGAAAGCCTTACTGAACTTGTACGCCACCTGATAGGATAAACGCCCTTTTTGAAGCGATAGGAGAGAGAGCCTTACTGAACTTTTACGTCACCTGATAGGATACACGCTCTTTTAAAGCGATAGGAGAGAGAGCCTTACTAAACTTTTACGTCGCCTGATAAGATAAACGCTCTTTTAAAGCGATTGAAGAGAGAGCCTTACTGAACTTTTACGTCGCCTGATAGGGATAAACGCCCTTTTAAAGCGATAGGATCGAGAGAGAGCCTTACTGAACTTTTACGTCGCCGGATAGGATAAACGCTCTTTTAAAGCGATAGGAGAGAAAGCCTTACTGAACTTGTACGCCACCGGTAAGGATTAACGCCTTTTTAAAGCGATAGGAGAGAGAGCCTTACTGAACTTTTACGTCGCCGGATAGGATAAACGCCCTTTTAAAGCGATAGGAGAGAGAGAGCTTTACTGAACTTTTACGTCGCCTGATAGGATAAACGCCCTTTTAAAGCAATAGGAGAGAGAGCCTTACTGAACTTTTACGTCGCCGGATAGGATAAACGCTCTTTTCGAAACATCATGGAATGCAGGAAACCAATACGACGGATAATGAAGATGAGCACATTCAGATAAGCCATCCTTTCATGTCTTTAGTGCTTTAAAAATATGTGAAAGCATAATGTCAGTATTTAGTGCTTTCCCTCGATTTCGTACTACCAATCATCTCTTTAATCTGCAGTACCATGTATAGTACATCTTTCTATATCCTATGTTACCCTGGTTCATTCAAATTTAAATACTTAATTGTTATGGATTGGTTAATTTTCCAGTCAACTTTTCTGCCCGATATAAATACATAATTCCTTCCTATGGCGACAGACAATACACATACCGAGAAGGAAGACAAAATGAACATGGCGCTTTTTACAGCGGTGAAGGAAGGCGATCTTGTAAAGACAAAGTCTATTCTAGAAGACGAGACAGGTGATGCCAAGCTAGTCGTACTGCACAGTGTGGATCCTGATGGAAATGCATCCCTCCACATTGCTTCAGAAGAAGGGCATATTGACCTCGTGACCTATTTGATTGATTTAGGGGCGGATCTAGAAAAGCAAAGTAGAAGCGGTGACGCCCCTCTTCACCTCGCGTCTCGGAGTGGTCACCAGGATGTTGCTCAATATCTCATCGGTAAAGGAGCAGATATCAATATTGGTGATAGAAATGGCTATACACCTATCTATCTTGCTTCGGAGAAGGGTAATTTTGGTGTTGTTGAATGTTTAGTCAATTCTGGAGCAGATGTAAACAAAGCTTCATATTATGGTTCTACACCCATTTATACTTCAGCAAGTAAGGGTCACCTTGGTGTTGTGAAATATCTCATAACTAAAGGAGCCGAAATTGACAGAGATAGTGGTGGTGGCTATACACGTCTATATAACCCCTTACAGGAGGGACATCTCGCCTTGGATAAATTTCTGGTAGATGCAGGAGCAGATGTGAACCGATTGATATATGATGACTCGCCACTTCATGCTGCATCAGAAAATGGTTATCTGGACGTTGTTAAATGTCTCATCAGTGAAGGAGCCGAAATTGACAGAGATGGCGATGATGGCTATACACCTTTGCATCTCGCCTCACTAGAGGGTCACCTTACTGTTGTTGAATGTCTGGTAGATGCAGGAGCAGATGTAAACACAAAAGCAAAAAATGAATGGACCCCTATGTATGCAGCATCTAATAAAGGTCATCTAGACATAGTGAAGTATCTGATTACAAGAGGAGCAGATATTGATAGGAGAGGTTATAACGGTCAGACGCCCCTAGGTGTCGCATCAATGTATGGCCATCTTGCAGTTGTCAAGTATCTTACCAGTCAAAGAGCAGATAAAGACATGGGTGATAACGATGGCTATACACCTCTATATGGTGCTTCACAGGAGGGTCATCACGAGATTGTACAATATCTAGTGAACGAAGGAGCAGAGGTGAACAAAGCAGCAAAGAATGGACGGACACCTCTGCATGTCGCATCTCATAAAGGTCATCTAGACATAGTGAAGTATCTGATTACAAGAGGAGCAGTTATTGACAGGAGAGGTTATAACGGTCAGACGCCCCTTGGTGTCGCATCAATTTATGGCCATCTTGCAGTTGTCAAGTATCTTATCAGTCAAGGAGCAAATATAGACATGGGGGATAACGATGGCTATACACCTCTATATCTTGCTTCGCAGGAGGGTCATCTTGATATTGTTAAATGTCTAGTGAACGAAGGAGCAGAGGTGAACAAAGCACCAAATGATGGTGATCTATCCATTCATGTTGCCGCTCGTCTAGGTCATCTAGACATAGTGAAGTATCTGATTGACAAAGGAGCAGATATTGATAGGAGAGATTATAACGGCAAGACGCCTCTTCATTTTTCATCATTCCATGGCCATCTTGCAGTTGTCAAGTATCTTATCAGTCAAAGAGCAGATAAAGACATGGTTGATAACGATGGATGTACACCTCTAAATGCTGCTTTACAGGAGGGTCATTACGATGTTGTACAATATCTAGTGAACGAAGGAGCAGAGGTGAACAAAGCAGCAAATGATGGTGATCTATCCATTCATGTTGCCGCTCGTCTGGGTCATCTAGACATAGTGAAGTATCTGATTGACAAAGAAGCAGATATTGATAGGAGAGATTATAACGGCAAGACGCCTCTTCATTTTTCATCATTCCATGGCCATCTTGCAGTTGTCAAGTATCTTATCAGTCAAAGAGCAGATAAAGACATGGTTGATAACGATGGATGTACACCTCTAAATGCTGCTTTACAGGAGGGTCATTACGATGTTGTACAATATCTAGTGAACGAAGGAGCAGAGGTGAACAAAGCAGGAAAGATTGGTGATCTATCCCTCCTTTTTGCCGCTCGTCTGGGTCATCTAGACATAGTGAAGTATCTGATTGACATAGGAGCAGATATTGATAGGAGAGATTATAAAGCCAAAACGCCTCTTCATTTTTCATCATTCCATGGCCATTTTGCAGTTGTCAAGTATCTTATCAGTCAAAGAGCAGATAAAGACATGGTTGATAACGATGGCTTTACACCTCTATATGATGCATCACAGGAGGGTCATTACGATGTTGTACAATATCTAGTGAACGAAGGAGCAGAGGTGAACAAAGCAGGAAAGATTGGTTCTACACCTCTGCATGCAGCATCTCATAAAGGTCATCTAGACATAGTGAAGTATCTGATTACAAGAGGAGCAGATATTGATAGGAGAGGTTATAACGGCAAAACGCCTCTTCATTTCTCATCATTCAATGGTCATCTTGCAGTTATCAAGTATCTTATCAGTCAAGGAGCAGATAAAGACGTGGGTGATAAAAATGGCTATACACCTCTTTATAATGCTTCACAGGAGGGTCATTACGATGTTGTACAATATCTAGTGAACGAAGGAGCAGAGGTGAACAAAGCAGGAAAGATTGGTTCTACACCTCTGCATGCAGCATCTCATAAAGGTCATCTAGACATAGTGAAGTATCTGATTACAAGAGGAGCAGATATTGATAGGAGAGGTTATAACGGTCAGACGCCTCTTCATTTCTCATCATGGAATGGCCATCTTGCAGTTGTCAAGTATCTTACCAGTCAAAGAGCAGATAAAGACATGGTTGATAACGATGGATGTACACCTCTATATGCTGCTTCACAGAAGGGTCATTACGATGTTGTACAATATCTAGTGAACGAAGGAGCAGAGGTGAACAAAGCGGCAAAGAATAGTGATCTATCCCTCCATGCTGCCTCTCGTCCGGGTCATCTAGACATAGTGAAGTATCTGATTGACAAAGGAGCAGATATTGATATGAAAGGTAATAACGGCAATACGCCTCTTTATTACTCATCATGGAATGGCCATCTTGCAGTTGTCAAGTATCTTATCAGTCAAAGAGCAGATAAAGACATGGTTGATAACGATGGATGTACACCTCTATATGCTGCTTCACAGGAGGGTCATTACGATGTTGTACAATATCTAGTGAACGAAGAAGCAGAGGTGAACAAAGCAGCAAAGGATGGTGATCTATCGCTCCATGCGGCCTCTCGTCCGGGTCATCTTGACATAGTGAAGCATCTGATTGACAGAGGAGCAGATATTGATATGAAAGGTTATAACGGCAATACGCCTCTTTATTACTCATCATGGAATGGCCATCTTGCAGTTGTCAAGTATCTTATCAGTCAAAGAGCAGATAAAGACATGGTTGATAACGATGGATGTACACCTCTATATGCTGCTTCACATGAGGGTCATTACGATGTTGTACAATATCTAGTGAACGAAGGAGCAGAGGTGAACAAAGCGGCAAAGAATGGTGATCTATCCCTCCATGCTGCCTCTCGTCCGGGTCATCTAGACATAGTGAAGTATCTGATTGACAAAGGAGCAGATATTGATATGAAAGGTAATAACGGCAATACGCCTCTTCATTACTCATCATGGAATGGCCATCTTGCAGTTGTCAAGTATCTTATCAGTCAAAGAGCAGATAAAGACATGGTTGATAACGATGGATGTACACCTCTATATGCTGCTTCACAGGAGGGTCACTACGATGTTGTACAATATCTAGTGAACGAAGGAGCAGAGGTGAACAAAGCAGGAAAGATTGGTTTTACACCTCTGCATGCAGCATCTCATAAAGGTCATCTAGACATAGTGAAGTATCTGATTACAAGAGGAGCAGATGTTGATAGGAGAGGTTATAACGGCAAAACGCCTCTTCATTTCTCATCATTCAATGGCCATCTTGCAGTTGTCAAGTATCTTACCAGTCAACGAGCAGATAAAGACATGGTTGATAACGATGGATGTACACCTCTATATGCTGCTTCACAGAAGGGTCATTACGATGTTGTACAATATCTAGTGAACGAAGGAGCAGAGGTGAACAAAGCAGCAAAGGATGGTGATCTATCGCTCCATGCGGCCTCTCGTCCGGGTCATCTTGACATAGTGAAGCATCTGATTGACAGAGGAGCAGATATTGATAAGAGAAGTTATAACGGTCAGACGCCTCTTTATTTCTCATCATCCCATGGCCATCTTGCAGTTGTCAAGTATCTTATCAGTCAAAGAGCAGATAAAGACATGGTTGATAACGATGGATGTACACCTCTATATGCTGCTTCACAGGAGGGTCATTACGATGTTGTACAATATCTAGTGAACGAAGGAGCAGAGGTGAACAAAGCGGCAAAGGATGGTGATCTATCCCTCCATGCTGCCTCTCGTCCGGGTCATCTAGACATAGTGAAGTATCTGATTGACAAAGGAGCAGATATTGATATGAAAGGTTATAACGGCAATACGCCTCTTTATTACTCATCATGGAATGGCCATCTTGCAGTTGTCAAGTATCTTATCAGTCAACGAGCAGATAAAGACATGGGTGATAATAATGGATGTACACCTTTGATTGCTGCTTCACAGGAGGGTCATTACGATGTTGTACAATATCTAGTGAACGAAGGAGCAGAGGTGAACAAAGCCACAAAGCGTGGTTCTACACCTCTGTTTGCAGCATCTCATGAAGGTCATCTAGACATAGTGAAGTATCTGATTAACAAAGGAGCAGATATTGATAGTAGAGGTTATAACGGCAAGATGCCTCTTGGTGTTGCATCATTCAATGGCCATCTTGCAGTTGTCAAGTATCTTATCAGTCAACGAGCAGATATAGACATGGGTGATACAAATGGCTATACACCTCTATATGATGCTTCAGAGAAGGGTCATCACGATGTTGTACAATATCTAGTGAACGAAGGAGTAGAGGTGAACAAGGCAGCAAATGATGGTGATCTATCCCTCCATGCTGCCGCTCGTACGGGTCATCTTGACGTTATAAAATATCTCATTACGAAAGGAGCAAATATCGAGGCACATAATAATGACGGTTGGACAGTTTTTCATTTTTTGGCAGATAATGGTCATTTCGAATGTTTGAAACATTTCTTGAGAAATAACTCCAGCGGTTCATCGGGATATAGTCTCATCGCTCTTAAAGTTGGACTTCAGGTGGGTTACTCAATTCAACCGCGCTGGCCGTAATTAATTTAGCCACCCATTTTTGTGTGGTGTTTTTAAGTGTGCTGTATCAGATAATATATTAATTATTATAGATTAAATATTCCTTAATATTGAACCTCTCACACACAACTTGTCAAACTGTTTACTGTCCCAACGGTTTTATTTTGTTTTCTTTAAATTATAGGCCTGTTGATGAGACATTACTGCAGTCACTTACAACTACCCGCGTCACGTAATTGGGAGGTAATTGTCCCAGGCATGATAATTATCATGGTGTCGTCATCCCTGGTGTTATTGATCTTTAGTTATGACCGAGTTATGAATTGGGGTGTCTAAAATTGGGAAGAGTGGAAATCAGAATAATAATACAAATCGTATTGGAAGAAATAATATTGGTGTTATAAATTCACTATTTATTTGAGATTATGTAGAGAAACTATAACGAAGATTCTCGAATTGAGCAAGAGAAGCTAAGCGATTCTAAACTTTTCACAATCTTTCATTAATTTGCTTTGAATCTTCAATTGAGAAAGCCTGAAAGTTTGAAAATCAGAATGAGAGGGACACGTTTTGATTTCCCCCTATAGAAAACACACACAAGTGTTTAAAAAAAAGAAGAACAATACGAAAGGAAATGACCAGCGAGAAAAAAATGGGAGGACATTGTACAAGGTTCACGGTTATGCGTATTAAACAAAACATTTGGAATTCGGAATGGCTAATTGATCTTATAAGTGGCTTATCCCTTTTTTTTGCACAGAGCTTCTTAAATCGTAACGTAAGCATTGTAACGAAATAATTGTTCTAGCAGTGCTGAAGGTATGCGTTAAAAGAAATATAATCACTGTCGAATAAATACATTAAAAAAGGAAAAGATGCTATTCTATCAACACAATGATCATCCAAGTCATAAGCATTCCATATTCTCTCTGATTGTCTCTTATGTAGGGCAAACTATATTGAATTTAGAGTAGGACTACATTATGTATCGTATTGTAGACCTACTTAACAAATGTAGGCAGCGTACCAATATTATTTATCTTACAGACCTTAGGAGGTGTCACGCCACTTATGGTTGCCGCTAGGGGAGGACATCGGGACTGTGTACGTCTGCTGCTCGAAAACAATGCAGATATTGAAAAAGAAGATGCAGAGGGATGGACAGCCCTCCATTATGCTGCAGCAAGGTGAACCGTTTCAACAACATGTTCATAATTTAATAATAGTTCTAATCTTCTCCTTGACTGTATCACAAAATACTACTAGGGTTAAAATGTAATGTTGTTGCATTCGATAAAAACATTCTTCCTTTTTATTCATGCAAAACATTTTTTCTTAGTTTTCTTGAAATGGTGCTTAATATGTTATTTCTTTGGATCCCATTTTAACGAAGGTTTATTAGCGCTTTCAAAGGACACGCAGAATAGAAAATGTATGAGATACAACCTAAATTTCAGCTACAATTAAATCACCTTTTATTGATACTTAGTTATGCAGTATGATTCCGAAAAAATATGATGCAAAAATAGGTAACTTTGAAAGCAAATATAATTTCGTCCATAATTGAGAATCATGCTATGGTTAATTATAAACAGAACATTTACAAGGCTAATAAATACTTTGTACCTAAAGAAGCGATCTTAGATTCCAAATGTTAGTAATATATATAAGAATACAGTTTAAAATGAAAATAGTTCTCCGATGGTTAACGAAAAAAGACAAATGGAGAAGAAAAAAAACCGTAAGAGCTACAAAATATACGAATTGTAGGCGTTAACCCTTTGTCAAGGAATTACAAATATATTCAGATTTATTTCAAAAAGTGAAAATGAGGCGTAACCGTTGCTAAGTGAGCACAGATCACAAAATAAAGAGGATCAGTTTGTTAGAAAGAAAAACATGACGAAACAGAGAAAACTAGAAATAAAAGAAGAATGAGGTAGAGATGCGCGAGAATACCAAAACAAAGGAAAGGACTAGAAATGGGCGGAAAATGGAAGGGGAACGAAAGAAAAGCAGCGCGAGAGAAGAGAAAAGAAAGGAAGAGAGAGAAAGAGAGAGAGAAGGGGGGGGGGGGGTGAAAAAAAGAGAAAATGAGAAAAGATCCCATAAAAAAGCAGATTTACAGTACATGTATATTTAAATAATAAATAAATGTTCAAGATGTTTTTTTGTTTTTAATAAAGTGGAAATGAATCAATAATGAAGGATTTACTGGATCAGAAAGCAATTATGAGCACGAGACTTTCCAGAAGAGGTCAATCACCAATAAGTATTGCACTGAGATGTGGCAATGTTGACACTGCACGGATTCTTCTTGATAAGGTACATGTAGCTGTAACTCATTCAGCTTGTGTTGTTTATACTAATGACTTATGTCATATAGCTGATACATTACCACCAGTACCACCGTCACCTATACTATACCCCCAATTACCTTTACACTTCATCAACAATAGTTTTGATTACTATACAGTTCTGCTATTAGACCTGCTGATAGTAATCCTAAATAAGTATCTTCTCTTTTATGATGGTTATAACAAGCCAATAGTAAATGTATATCACATTATTATATAATGATAATGATAGTAATGAATGTTCGACAATGTTTTATCTATCTAGTGTCATTATTTGTATATCTTCGACTTTATATTATGGATGGCGTTTAATATGAAGTTTATATATGTGTTCATATGATTATACAGACAAAAATTCATAAAAGGCACATCACCATTGCATGACAATATCTAAATTCCATCAGTTATTATTTTTTTTCTTCACAGGATGCATCATCTTTACATCACAGCGACAGTGCTGGTCTAACACCCATTCACCTTGCTACTATAAGCGGGCTAACATCAATCATTGAGAAGTTGATATCAGGAGGTGCTGGTTTAAATCCTCAGTCACACGATGGCCAGACGCCCTTACATGTTGCCATCAGACTATGCCACTGTAAGAAAAGACAGGTTGAAGTGACGACAGCTTTGAAGCAGGTTACGTTTTTCTTGATTTAGTTTCTCTTTAAGTGAGAACTGTTAGTGTATCTAAATGAATCTCTGAATATGGGAAGGACAAGGTCCTTAATAGTGAACGTTATAAATATTTGTTGATATGTAATTTATAAAATAAATACCCTCTCCGTTTGTTTTATTTGATACATATTTTTTAACGATCTTTTCACCGACTGATGCAAGGAAACTTTTGTGAATGTGTGTGATGTGCGCGTGAGTAAATGTGTGGGAGGGGCCATAGAACGAAGGTTGGGGAGGAGGGGGGGGGGGGTGCATGGAGGGGGGTGGCTTAGTTGCGTTTAGTCTGTATATGTTGATTCATTATTATTAGTAGTAATAGTAGCAGTAGTAGTATTAGGCCAAAACAAAAAATTGTTTGGTTGTCCTCGATTGCTTTTCTGGAGTAGGGGCGGGCGGGCGGATTTTTTTTTTTTTTTTTTTTTTTAACTTCATTTTTGTGTGTCTTTTTTTTTTTTTTCCCATTTTTTTTTTTTTTTATATTTTTTTTTCCATAAAAAAAAAATCATTGGGATTGTCAAGCATTTAAACAAACAAAGTCTATAAAACACTTTAATATGGTAAAAGACTAGTTTCATGTACAATGAATATCAAGACCAACACAGAAAGTATTTTGGGCTTTGAAATACAGCACCTTTTAAATCCCCATTGTACTACTTATAGCTACTTGCGCCCTCTATGTAGCAAACAATGCCTAATCGGTGACCATTGGTCCCCCATGATCTTCTTTATCTTATATTAACTGAGAGCTGATTTGATGAGATAACCACCTATCCAGTGACCTTGCAGGGTGGTCTAATCCCTCCTGTAAACTAGTACAGATGGGCTTTAAAATGAGTTTAAGAATGCTCAGAACCTGATTCGAGTGAACGGCATTTTGACATAGAAAAATAAAAATGGCAAGTTTAATAAATACCTAATTGAGTACTGAAAAGACAAAACTGGCAATGGGACGTATTTTGATCCTTGCAAATGCATAAAATGGTATGTTTGGCATTTAAGATTGCTCCCCCCCCCCCCCCCAAAAAAAAAAAAAAAAAACATACGAGCGGCCCGAAAATGACGAGCGGGCGGTCGAGGACAACCAAATGATTTTTTTTTTGGGCCTTAGGCCTATCAATATCATTATTATTACCATTATTACTACCATTATTATCATCATTATGATTTCATATTAAAAGCCGATAGTGCCATGTGAATAGATTGCTGCAAATATAAGGATCTTATCCCCTGTTACCGGTAGGAGTGTAGAAAAAACATTTAATCGAGACATTCTATTTTTGTATTTTTGTTTTATTCAAAATAATCTAGTTCTTTTACCGTTTTCATTAACGAAATAGATACAACAAGAGAGTGAGGATGACTTAACACCTGCGGAGGCTCTGATACAATTCCTAATAAATCAAGGATCCAAGATCGACATCAAAGATAACAAAGGTTTTACTCCGGTACAGTATGCCAGAGAGGAGCGCATTAGGCAAATGGTATTCTGGAGGTAAGACAATTATAACAATTAGTTTACCAGGCTCTGTAAATGATTCAAGATTTAATTATTCAAAAATGAATCAATAAACTTGCGGAAATTATCTGCGTATTTAATCTTCACATTTTGTATAACATTCTTGTATGATTCAATTCAGGTTCTCTGAAAGATTCCATTTTAATTTTCATAAGATTTGTCGGCTACATATTTCATTTTGCTGCAAACAGCAGTCGTTAAAGAATTATAATTGTGCATCATCACATAAATCAAAACAATGTTGATGCATGACTGTAATATAAAACAATATGTACTACGGCGTAAAACATGGATGTATCATAGGTTAAACATCACATTTCTAAATATACTCATACAATATATTTTTGGTTCTTTGGCAGCTTATCCGAAGATGATGTTCATATATTCCGGGGTACGTATTTCATCTAATTTTGAATTGTTTTACTACTCACTAAGATTGTTTTCAAGTGTCAATAAAGGAAAATGCTACCCCACCCGTACCCGTTTTATGCACATCGCCAAAGTTAAAACAAAAACAATAGTTTATGCGCTCTTTGTTTCTACAAAACCAAAATACATATGTAATATCCTCTTTTGGATATGATAGTGCAGCGTTATTCTGCAATCAAATTCGATTTGACGATTCGTTAACTTATCAACCATACAGCGTTGACAAAACGATGTCCTTTTTGAGCTATCCATTAGAGTAATAAGGAATGACTAATCATTGAGCTATCAATACCTCATACCATTCATCTTTTTTTTTTTCCTTGTTTCTTCCCCCCCCCCCCTTTTTTTTTTTTTTTTTATAGATCTGCCGATTGCAAGATCTATTGAAAGTCATCGCAGTATTGGCTGTGAAGGAGGGATTCTACATTTGGATAGTTGTGACGTCACAATGTCGATTCCACCAAGGACAGTGCAAGCTGGTACTTGCCACGATGTATCAATAGCTCTAGTCACTGATGATCCCCCACCTATCCGAGAGAGGGAGTTTTTTACAGGCTATGGCATTGGCATCACATTCCCTGCACAGTGGCGCTATTCTACGAACCAGCCTATAACGTTAAGTCTCCCTCATGCCGCAACATTGCTGGAGTCAAACGATGTTCATGCTGACATTATCTGGAAACAAACTAAATCAACTTCAGGTTAGTTGTCAATAGGAGGATGCAAGGGAGTTGTTATTAATACAAAATACCACTTTTCAAGATTCGCCACGTGAGATTCAAATGGCCCCCATATTTGGCGCAGTGAAACAGTTAATTGATAATAATATGTTTTTAACAACTTTTACAGATTATTTCGCATACATTGCTCACTCAGCTAGTTATATATTTCATCGAAACTCCATTTTATATCATAATTTCCTCAATTGTATTAATAGCCTACTTATTAGCGTGAATGTTGTAAACTAGAAAATTTGCAACATATTGAAGAACGTTCAAAGCCATTACATCAATAAGGGTCTTACAAAAGAAAGCAAACCCTTACCTATTTTGAAATAGATTAATATCTGATTTTTTTTTCTCAATATGCAATTACTTACAGTCAACCGTGATGAATCATTTGATGATAGTGAAACGCAATGTATCATGAAAGAAAGGCAAATCAACCTCATCATAGGTGCCTTATCTGTCATTAAGGACAAGGTACAGCTATGGATACCGATAAAGCTTCATCATGCTCACGGTAAACGAATGGCGTGCACCCCTTTCCTTCCCGTTGACATGGCACAGGGGGAAGACATCACACTCCGGATGTACATACATGAAGACATACCTTACATTGTTCAGGTAATATGAGGAAATATATATATATATATATATATATACACACATATATATCGAGGATCTTTATTTAAACTGTTTTATTTACTATTTCTTTAATCGTGATAGACGAAATATCCGACCAAAGTGAGTACACCCTCTTGATTAAAACAAAAATGTTCCAATGAAACCGCTTAGTGAGCTACATTGTTAGCACTGTTATCATGGAAGAAATGTGTTGTACCTTAAATGTGTCACAGAATGCATATTCTTTCATCGTCTTTAAGTCTTGTTTTTCATTCAATTTTGTAAATGGTTACTTAAAAATGTTTAACTTTTGTTACGGGTTTACTCTCATTTCTTGGATGATGTATATTTAGGCCTATTATTTTTATTGATAAGGCAACATCAATTTATACACCTCTGAAGATGGCGCATGGCTTAGCTGGAAATTGTTACATATATTTTATAATAAGTTTAAAAAACAGTATTTCATAATTGTCAGATTGTTTACTTTTATAGTACAATTGTCTCTCTTACAAAGTTGCACCCAGTAACTTAGTATCGGTCTAAAAAATAGAAATGTTTAACAACGGTCTCTCTGTATTTGACCTCCAATTTCAAGAATATCCTTTCGTACAAATAACCTTTAAAATCACCTATTTCATGGTGTTTAAAAGACATAAATCGTATCGTTTTGAAATTCCTTATAATTTTTTGTCCAGACAAGAAGGAAATTCCTTTGAGTACAGTATGATACATCAAGAAAGTCACATTATAAAGCAAAACTCATTCTATTAACATGTGAATAGTGTTCCAGATTCAGACAATAGTTTGGTGGAGACCCTGAAGATATTTTTTAATCTAGATAGTTAATAAAAAAAAACACAGTTTCATTAACTTAAACGTGTGAAATATTTCGAAGTAAATATTTTAGAACTGTTTAACAGATTTCCATCAAATGCAACATACTTTAATCTAATTCAACAATCGTAGTAGGTTCACAATTACATTATAACTTTTTGTATTTCAATCGTTACATTTATAAAATGTGCTGTTACTGTTTTTTGTTTATTTTTTTTTAAAACAGAAAATTCAGGAAGAAGAGGAACATTTTCTATACCGTCAAGTACATCCTGGAAGATGTTTTGCACTTGAACCTGAGTCAAGTGATCTAGAGCTAGAATGCAATCGGAGAAAAAAGGTAAAAACTATTCTACAAGGATTTTTAGGTTAGTATTTCAACATTCGAAATTTCATTTAAAGATCTGCTTGGTACAAGGCATTAAATGCAAAGAAATTTCCTCAGTGCTACTATTAACGGCCTGCTCATGCCGAGTTAACTCTCAGTAAACTTCAATCAGGCTATGCCTCTATTTTAGGCTATGTTCGTGAGTGTATACTATATATATGCACGTGCGTATCACAAACGAAAGATGTTTTTTAAATCAGGATGTTTGTTTCGCGCTGCATACGCTACTGGCTTAAAGCAAAAGTATAGGGTAAGTGTCAGGGTGGCATTTGGGATTTGGTTAGGTATAGGGCAAATATTAGGGTTATATTTTGTTTTACTTTTAGCCCACAGTGCTAAATTCGATAAGTGTTGGAAATTATTGCGGAGTAATCACGGCGTCTTTAGCATTGTCCCAATTCTGTTGGGAGTAAACAACACTAAATAATGTACATATAATATTTTATCAGATCGTATCTGCGACAGAATTATTCAACCAGCAGAAGACACTAGTTTTGATGCCCATTACGACGGAAACCAATGCCAGAATGCAAATGATTAACATTTCGATTTCAGCACCAAGTACCAACCAACAAAATACCAGCATGGCGTTCATGGCTATACGGACTGGTTTGTCAATCTTCTTCTTCTCCTCATCATTCTTCTCCTTCTCTCTCTCTTCCTTCTTCTTCTTTGTCATCTTCTTCATCTAATATTTCTTCTACTTCATCTTCTTTTAATTCCTTCCTTCTTTTCTCCTATTTCTCGTCCTTTTCAAACTATACTATAAACAAGAGTATTTATAGCTTAAAATGTTTCAATTCTATCATTTTTATGGCATCCAGGATCACTGCATATTTTTCATTTATGTTATATTCTAAGATGTATCAATTTGTAAACTTGACGAGAACTTATCCGTGGGTGATTTTATAGTAGTAAAACAAAACATATATTGCACGGTACCTTTAAAAACAAGGAATGAAAAAGATTCGTAAATATCATGTAATTTCTTATTGTGTTGACGCAAGTGCCATGTCTAATTATCATCAATTGAAACTACTCTTGTTCCAATGAGAACAGTGTGTTCACTAGAAAATGTTGTCATTTTTCTCCAAGGATTCTCCACCGACATTCACTCAAGCCTAGATGAGATTGTCCCCGGATCAAACACTGACCTCAGGTAAAATTACTCTAAGAAAACATATTTGTTTTACTTTAACAACACTTTGTGCCAATTATTTTTGCTCATTACTATTACTACTATGCTTTTTTCCGTTTGTGGCATGCTCTTAATCATAATTATTGTCTACTATTATTACAATTTTAATGTCGATTGTGTCAGCTTAAAAATATGAACACCATTACACGAGATAAGGTAATAATGTATTACTGTATTATTGACAGAACTAATAGAGGAATGTGCAAAAAACCGGGATGCTAGGTAATGAATTCATCTAGCCTTACTCATCAATTAAATAATGACATTTTTTCTCTCTTCTCCCGGTATTTCCATTTATAGCAACGCTGAAGAAATTCAGAGTGAAGATTTCATCACAAAAGAGATGAACACTGATCAGTACTACCATCTTGGTCTAGCATTGGGTATGTCCTTCCAGACACTTGACACCATCCAGTTCAGAAGCAGACAGCATGAGGAATCTGGGGTTTATACCCCAAATCAAAAGGCTGCTATCTTCATGATCCGCTATTGGAAATGCTTGCAGCATTCTGTCTCCATAGCCGACGATCATCTAAGAGAAGTGTGGAAGTCCGTGAGCGATTCAAGACATTCAATCCCTGTTTTACAACAAGGACGAAGAGCGGGTAAGAACGCACTAAATATGGACACACAATTAAACTCATTCTCAAACAATCCGGGGGACATAAAGAACCAAAGCAATTAAGGGATCATACAATCAAGTTCATTACTCGAATTCACTTGATCAATGAGGAAATCTTTACATGGTCTTCGTTTTTGTTACCTTCTCTATAAAGATAAGGGACCTGACAACAATGTGGAAGACGTTTTTGAAGGGGAATTCCCGCGTGAAGTATCAAGGACCGCCCCGACAGTAGGCCGACATGCGTATAAGATGGAGGTGAGTGTTTCCACGCGGTAGGTGTTTGTAGCTAATATTTCAAGATACGTAGCATGTACTTCCAAGCCAGGGTCATGTTGCATACAACTTACCACTGGTGATAAGTTTTTCATCGGTATTAAATTAAAGGCAACATTGCTCATCAGCCAATCAAATAAAGGTTTCCATGGAATTTACCATTAATGGCAAAATTTTCATCACTGGTAGGCTTTATGAAACGGGACCAAGATCGTTACCATTTATTCGTGGGCTAGCCGTTAGTCTAGTCGTTATCAATGTGTATATTGTGCAACCACAGTTGCAACTTTTTCCTCATTTTATAGGCCTTCATTTGATAGGGTAGAAAGATCATATCCGATTTAGCTAGGAGCCTATATGTTTCATGGGCGTGGTGATCTACTATTAATGTATCGTGCACTCACGTAGATGGGGATCTTGTATATACTGAATTTGAATTCGAGACAATGAATGTGATGATATAATAGTTAGGAACATGTATAGCCTTTAAATGCGTATGACACTAATCTGTCCAAAATAACATCGAAGGTGTCTTATGTATAACTTTAATAGGAGAAACAGCAAACGAAGCGTCATGACATGTACTATATAGCTCCTATTTCCTATATGTCACAGAAATTAAAAACAACCTCTCTTTCTCTCCCTTTCATTGTACCTTTCTTGGTCAAAGGTATGTATCCTTCATTTTGTACACTTTTACAACTGTTTTATGATTTGAGAAATATTGAATAAAGACTTTATTTGGAGAAAAAAATAATCTTACTATTATAGTATTGCTATTATACAATTTTATTTTTCTTCATACTTTTCCCTCCACAGGGATTTCATTGATTTTCATTTGCAACAAATTATAGAACCTATATTCAAGGTAATTTACATTTATAATATAAAAAAAATAAACTACTCAAAATACAAATATTTGTTGAACTGTTGAGTTAACAGAAGACAAACATATTTTCAATAATATATTTCTTATGTTAATGGAATAAAAAAAAAATCGAAAAACAATACAAAAGACACATATCTAAGTTTTCATTTAATATTTGAGCTATATAATTGCATTGTTGTGACCACTGCTAATGATTTGGAAAATATATCTCAAATTGGTAACACCTTGCCTATTCGGCAATTGGCGATAATTATTATCCTCCTCAAAGATTCCAAGAGTAAGGAGTCACTGGGTAGAGAGGCTTCATCATAAGCGACCTAACACTCCTAGTGTGAGAAGCGATTCCTTAAGCAGGTATAAAATGACTTTGAAATGCGTTTCCATTGGTGTTATTAGTTTCTAGCTTGTATGGATACGGTACAGAACTATGATGGCGATATAACCTTTTGCCAAAGGACAGTGTATTTACCTAAAAGAAAAAAAAAATAAGAAAAAAACAAATTACAGATCCAGGATGGATTTTGCGTTTATCGTAATTTGTGATAAAACTCTTTCCCTGTGACCCAAGACTAAAAGCCAATTACGTTCAGACAAAAAAAAATCATAAGTAGAAATAATTACAGGACCTCAGGAAGAAAAGAGCAACGAGGCGGATGAGGCTTCCATAGGTAGAAAACAGTTTCATTATCATTATTATCTTAACTATCTTTATCATTACTAGTATTATAATTATTGTCATGATAACATCATCATTATTATTGGTAGTGGTAGTTGTATTAGTAGTAGTATTGTTGATGCTGTTATTATTATTAACCTCGTATAGTGTCAGCACGTTGCAAGAGGAGGAGGAGGAGGGTCGCTTTCAGAAACGTTGTAAGTTGCTCTGTCTTGTCCTAAATTTCTTCTTTTGATTATTGAAAAACATAGAATGAAAAGGGTGTAATATACCTAAGTTGTTTATCTATACTTAGGTAAATTTAATCAATTGGGAAGTATTTCTCAGTAGCATGAGGGTGGCTCGCTTCACGTATCCAGCCATGACATGCCATTTCAACATTCAAAGGTAGTTTGTGAGTCAATTACAAGGTTTTTGCAAGAAGACAACAGATCATTAAGTTAGTACTTTGTGTCGAGTTTAAATATGTTTTTTGAGTCTCAGACAGATACTTATAATGATGTTAATTTCTTTATCAGATGGCGCACACATTCCCGGTTCAGCTCGTGCGCATAAACGAATCTTCTCAACTTCTAGACACATACCTAACAGAATTCAAAGGTATATTTTCTGCTTTTCTCAAATTTCCCATGGGCTTAGCCTGATTACTTGTTATAAGAATTGCGAAAACCTACTTCAATTCATTTACTTCCACAACACTCAGTAAAATATGTGAAACAATGCAGAAAAGAAAAACAATCAAAATGTTACATTAGAAATCGAAAGATGCAGTAAAGAACAAAACATAACATGATAATTGAATACTTGTTGAGGGACTAGCAAAGGCAAAAGGCCTATTAATGGCTTATGCCCAGCGAAGTTAGGATAAGACTTGCCTATACTAATCACGTTATTTTTTGTTGACAACTGCTACACCTTCTTTGATATAATTTTCGAAAACAACTATTATAAGATGGGTAGAAGAATCCCTGCAATCTGATTGGTCAATTATCATGTAATTATTTTTACTGGATGCACGCGATATCGGCGATCGATACCACAGATTTCCTTTAAAAAAAAAATAATTCTCTTTTTTTTTAAACTTTTTTTTTAATAATTTTTTTTCTAAATATTTATTTTTTAATGATTTTTTGTTGTTGGTGATAATTATTTGTTTTTCGTATTTTTTGATAATTATAATCTGTTAAAAAATCAAAAAAAATCTGTAATTTTGTTTTATTTTTTATAAGTTCACAGTTTAATGTGCACTGACAATTATTTTTTGTTTTTTAATTTCATGATTAGTTAAAAATCATGCGTCCGGTAGATACATTACCAGACGCATGATTTTGCCATGCATCAGGTAAATCTGTAAAATAACAAAATTGTGTATTTTTGACAATTTTGGGGGCCCATCTTATAAAACAGATGATGCACAGGTTTAATTTGTGGGTTGGTGGAATTGTGTGCACGCGGTACCTTTGGATTTGGTCTAAAACCCATTCGGCTGCGCCTCGTGGGTTCAAACCATTCAAAGATACCTTGTGCACACAATCCCTACCGACGCACTCAAACCTGTGCATCATTCGTATACTGGAAAGACATAATTATATAATGTCAAAATGCCGATCATCTGATCAACGGATCATTTTCTTTTCTTGTAAAGGATAAATGAATCTCGGGTTAATAATCAAATCTTAGATTGCTATTATAAATAAAAAGTAATTTCTTGTCTGTACCTGGATATTGCTTTTTTTTTAAATCGCTACAATTTTGGCCTTTCATTTTAGAGTTCTGAGTATTGACGAGCATCATGGAAATGAAGGTAAGCACCCCTTTACATCTTTGATATATAAATATATATATATATATATATATACTTTTTTTTAGGGGGGAGGGGGGGGGGGGGTCAGAATTAGGTGGTGATACAAAGGCAGTATTAAGTGAATCATATTTACATGTCGGTTTCATACAATATTAATCAAACGACATTTACAAATATACCCCTAACTAAAAATTAAATGCAAGGATGTAATGTACAATATTATCTTCTATGTATCATTGTTTATTCTTATTGTAAAATCACTCTTCAAAAAGTATTATAATACACTGTCGATCATAAAGTTGAAATATTTCTGTTTTACCCAAATTTATGGAATTATTTTAAAAATAATTTAAAAATAATAGATCTAGATAATAGTATACATTCTCAGATTTTATTGAATAATAATTTGCCAATGTGTGTTTTGCGTGACTGCTAAAGCATGTGTATGCTACTATGCTCATCAACTAGGGGACCTACGCTCTTAATTCATAAATGACAGTAATGAGGATTAATGCCCCACAAAAGGGCACTAATATATAGCACATCGACACGGTTTTGATCATGGGGCCTCACAGTTACGAGACCATTGCTTTGTCACTAAACCATGACTGTACGCAGCGGGGGCTAGGGTAGGGGGCAATTTCCATTAAAAAAAAAATGCAATCAATTTTCAATAATTTATTGCATTCTATCCCGGTCCCCAACATAAACAAAATCCTCTGGACGGCCATGTATTATGGCTCAAGGCATGGGCGACAGTGTAATAATGATGTTTGGTTCTTGTATAGCACATAGGCCTATCACATGAAATCGTCTCTATGCGTTTCCAAAGAGCTTTGGAAAATAATACCTCAACAACCTCAACGTTGGTAATTCAGGTAAAAAGTAGGATTTTATTTCTGGAAAAAGGCGCTATATAAATTCAATTACTGTTACTTGTAGTGTACCCAATATCATTTACAGAAGAAGAGCATTCCAAGCAAGCCATTTTTGCATGGATGAATTCTGGAGAAGGAGTAAATCAGGTGGATTACAGACCACAAGAGAACACTTCTAAACCTACAGAGGATGAGGGACAGATAATAGAATCCGTTCATCATATCTCTTCACCGAGCTTCCCCCAGGAAGAAATCCCAGTTCCCAGTGAAAGCAGGGATGATTTGCGTGAGGATACTGGCGTGATCCGACTTGAGAGGTATGGTATTGAAGTAAGAATTCCACCAAATGAAGCTTACAGAGCAAAGGATGTCACCGTCGAACCAATCTTTGACATTCCACCTGAGTTGGCGCTGAAGGAAACGGAAGCCATTATTTCCTTCGGCTTGAGAATGTCGCCATCCGATGCAACCTTTGACATTCCAGTGACAGTAACGATGCCCCATTGTGGTATATTCACAAGGCCAGAGGCTGCGAAAGTCGTCACTTATTATCGCAAGAGTGGTAAAGTCTGGTCGTTCTCATTCTCTCTCTGGCTGACCCATTCACATTGCCATTCATTAAATAAATTAATAGATATGATAAAGGAATTTAATTGAAGTTACAAAAGTCAATTTTTGACTGTTATTCCATTCTACTAAAAAAAAACTCCCTTTGAACCCTAAGACATGAGGTAGTATTAGTTTGGATGGGGAAAATAGGGTAGAAATATCATTAATGATTAGTGTTTAGAGAGGGAAAAATATTGTTGCTGATATTTCGTGATATAATGTAAATATTGCGATACTTATTGCTGAACATTAGGTTTTAGCATTGAAGTATAAGATTTTCTTATATTAAAGGTATGCTAAGCTATTGGTTAACGAACGTCTACTACATTTTCTTTGTTGATATTTGCATGATTAGCTTCTGACAGTTTTACAGCGATTCCTTCTTCCAACGGCAGCCCACGATGTGTTGTAAGACATCGAGACCTGAATGTCTACATGGACCACTTCTCTGAATTTTGGATTGTAGCTCTCATCACATGGGTATTCATCGGAAAACGTGTTATTTGTACACCGTACATTCCAGTGTCAACTCCGAGAAATGCTGAACACGTGTTGTTTGTCCATGTAAGGGATGAAACAAATGAAGAAAAGGTTCGTTTTGTCGTCTTTTTTCTATCATTTTCTTCTTCTTTGCCCTTTGTTACCATCTTCTTAATTTGCCTTTTTAATATCCCTATATTACTCACGTACGGTCGTAAACTTTCATCAAATTGAAGAGTAAACGGATCACATAGAGATGTTGTGTTATTGTAGTCTAAATCAAAGTGTTTTGGGGTTTAAATCCAAGCTAGGCACTGATGTCTTTTGGCAAGACATCAATCCACATTTTCCACTCTCCACCAGGTGTAAATGGGTACCTGGCAATGATGAGGTAGCAAAAAGTGGAAGGTCCGCTGGAACAGAGGCGTTGATGTGCCTACCCTGGGTATATAAGACCCAATTATTATGCATTTGTTTGAATACATTGCATCTTCAAATAATTTCGTGTCCTTGTTTGGCACGTTTGATCAATAAAAGGATGTTTAAGGAACAATAACTATAATTATTATTATGATTGTTGTTATTATTATAATTTTACGGATTATTATTATTTTAAATATTATTATAATTATTATTTATATAAATGTTATTATGATGGTTGATATGAATAACTCGCGTGATGTTTGCAGATTTTTGTTTGTCAATAGATCCCCTTCTGGTCTTTTAAATTCTAAATTTGTTTAGTTCTGAATTTAAATGTAAATGTGTCGATATCCTTTCCGTTTTCTTTTCTTCTTCTTCCTACCCCCTCTCTCTCTTTCTCCAGTGTAAGTCAACACAAAGTTTACACCCAGAAAAGTGCTAATTATTTAAAAAATCATCTATAAACAGTAAAATATTATACATCTTATGAAAGAGTGTTTTATCCCAAATCATTTGGTATCATTTTTGTGGGGTATGTGTTCACGCTTGGATGAACAGGAAGCAATGTTTGCGAGAGTGCAAAAATCGACTCGCGCCAAAGTTGCCTATCTGATGTTTAAATAAAACAATTGGGATTTGGTATTAAATCGTTTTTTGCAGATCCAAATAACATCCCTAAGAAAATTAATAATGCCACACATATCAAATATCTAATATCAAATATCAACGAACATTTTATGCGCGTGTGTGCGTGAGTGTCTGACTTTGCTTTCTGCAAAAAGCATATGCAATGCATTTCATTTGATACATTCAATTCATTCTCTCACTCCGCTATTCCCAACATAATAAATGCTGTGTATAGGCATCACTTTGGCGCAAGTCGATTTTTGCACTTTCGCAAACAATGCCACCTGTTCATCTAAGCGTGAACACATACCACACAAAAATGTTACCAAATGATTTGGGATAAAACACTCTTTCATAAGATGTAGAATAATGTACTGTTTATAGATGATTTTGATAATAATTTTCAATTTTCTAGGTGTAATTTCTGTTTGACTCACACGGTATATATAACTTTTAGTTCATACTTTGTTGAGTGGAAATACATTTGATCTTAAACTATTTTCAGGTGCAGGCTGGATACATGGCTCCGATCACGGGAGAGCAATTCTTAGTGAGGTGGCGCTCTGGAGGATTAAAGATTACTTGCCCAGAAAGCACCATGAAAAACAAGCCAAAGGTAACATTCAAACGAGATGTTTAAATCAACCTGTTCAAACCTTTCTTAGATATGTACAAATGCCTTCTTCGCAATAAGGCCTCAATGTACTCAATGCATGCTAAGTTATAGAACCGGATGATGCTTTTTTGCATCAGTTAATTGAGCTATTTATTGATTGAACACATAATATATAACCCATAATTTGGCAATTCGAGAGTTAGGCAATTTATGGTTGGTTATCTTCTGTTTTTGCAATTTCATTTGCCCATCCACTTAGCATTTCAATTGTCCAAATAATTTGGTTAACGTTTAACCTACAATGATCTACAATATAGTTTAAAATATTAAATGGCTCTTGGAACTTTTTTTTATTTTTATCCCGCATCCTTTTTGTTTTTAGGAGATTTAACTACATTACAAATCCATTTGTCGAGGTAACAAGGATAGAGATAATGAGCGCCAGTCAGCATGTGGGTCATTCAAATACTTACAAAACACCGGTAATCTGTCAGGGTGTCAGCCATTTTCGGGTAATAAGGAAGGACCAATGCTGGTGAATGTTTTGTTTTCTCTTGTGAAGTAATGACGTTTTTGCCACGTGCCATTTATATTGAATTTGTTTAATAAAAATTTGTTATGGGAGTATTGTGATTTTGCTGTTTACTAATCAACCCTGTTGGTATGTTACGATATTTACTTTTGCAATTTAAAATAGAAGCATTTCGATCTGATGGGTAAAGTAAAGTTTATTCTTGATTTCCATATTCATAAAATGAATACTCACACATACACACACTCATATTTTACTAAAGGCGTCATTAGATGGACATTTGGAGTGAACAAATGACATTGGGGTTCGGTTTAGGTTTATTGTTAATGTTAGGTTTAGGGTTAGGTTTTAGGGTTAGGGTTAGGATTGTCATGATGTCCACTTAATGTACCATGTAGGTTTATATATATATACATATATATGATCATTTCGTAGACTCTACAGGAAAGTGAGATTTGCCATCTGACAGAGCGAAAAGTGATGTTTAAAGTGGATACACGAACCGCTGACAAGAATAAAGTGATATTACAGTTCATCTTGGAACAAAGCACAACAACGGAGCTTTTGGTTCCCATGTACTTAAAAGGTAAATAATATCAGATAGAATCAAAGCAACGGAGAAATCCACAAATGTTTGCCATTCATTCAATCTGTCAGCGGCGGACATTTGACAAATCCTGAAAGATTGAGAGCATGTAAAAAATAAACAAAGCATCATAGGAAACTGTTTACATTTTACTTTAAACGGTATCACCAAAGGTGTCTAAACTTCATAACATTCGATTGCTTTGGTTAACTCCTGAATATAAATAAATGAAATGTCCCTTGTCCGACATTGACGGATAAGATGGAAGCGGGAATCTCGACTTAAGCTCTTTTTGTCTATTCTATCTAAAGTAACTGCCATTGGCAGATTTTAGTCAAGGAAGTTTTAAGTTTCAAGTTTCAAGTTTATTTATTTTAACTTTATCAAATATAACATAATTGAACATAATGAACAATGGTAATTATTATAACTAAACATACAATATAGAAAACATAATGTAAATGATAATAGTTATAACATAGAATACAATCATATAAATCAATCAATAAAGTGGGGGATCTACTAAAAAGCAAAGCTTGTATTATGTAGGTCCCGGTTCATGGTTTTGTGTATAAATAATTAAGTTGTTTTCTTCGTCACATCAATTGGCTTTAAACCATGCTCCGTCTTCTGTTAAAGATGTGCACACTCTTTGCCATGGAAGTTCACTATGAGTGTCATGGGCAGACATTAACTAAAAAAAAAACCTATTAATTTCCGCTTTAAGATAAGGACGTGATCAATGTGTGTCTTTACTTTGATGTTTAAGTACTTTTATGTTTAAGTTATATTTTTCTTATTATTTACACAAAATATGTGAAAGAGATAACATAATCATGATAAATATGTGGATGCATATACAGCGTAGACAAAATCTGTAATTGCCAACAAATGGACGTTAACAAAATGCTAGCCTTTCACTCTCCATGCACACACAATGAACCAGTAATTCGCTTTACGAAGAAAACTTACCTACTGTTTGCTTTGTACTTCTTGTTTAAAGGGATATTTGAGTTTTGTTGCAGAGGGCGCTAAAAAAATAATTTTGGTGTGAGATAATGAAAAACTGAGTGTCAAATTTGTTTGATAAAAATCGGTTCAGAGACGGCTAAAATATTGATAAATAAGACCGTTTCCAATATTTGTGGTGCCCCACAAATTTTTAACCAGCCGTTGAAAAACGAGATAAGCGCCTTTTACTTTATATTCCAGCCAATGTCAATATTGGCTTTTTGTTGGTTTTTTCGTGTTGGTTAAAATACGCACAACTAGCCGGCTCGTGTATTGTTATTACTAATTAATTAATTGATTAACGGTCACCTTATTTTTTAAAAGTGGAACTGAATTGGTATGATCGTATTAAATCTAAATTCACACATTTAGGGGTCTAAAATTACCTTCATAGCTTCATAGGTTTTAAAAGGGAACTAGAATGGTCATAAATAATAATAACAGCAATAACCATGCACTTTGAAGTTATTTGCGGTCTTAAACAAGAACTCAACTGTCCCTTTGATATCTATTTTTCCTACTATTTCCTTTCCCCTCAAATGTTAAGAAAGGAGCTTAGTGCAGATGTGAGGATTTCGCTTACATTAATCAATACCAATGTGTTATATTCAAACTTGAACTCACCTACATGAATTTTGATCGTATTAAAAAAGCAGATAAAAAAATTAACAATATGAGATTACAAGATTTATTCATTAAAACATGATTATGTTTGTGATTGAATAGCAATTAAATGTATAATACAACCTGATGTTACAATCAATAACTCATACATAATGAAAACATATTTTTTCGAAGCCAACAAAATGTCCCACTTTTACCATTAGAAATAAACGAGACATCACTAGAAGACACAGTTCCCACATCCCCGAGACCGTCGCTTTCTACATCAGTCGCCACTCCAGTTCAAGATGCAGCAGCAGCAGCCGGTGAAGTTTCAACTGCTAGAGCCAGGTTAGAAGTCCTTCCTAATCGCTTAATGGCTAAATAATGGCTTTTGATCATTCTTGATCAGGGTTCCATTGATATGATAGGCCAAAACTTAGGGAATAATTATTCCTTCGGTAAAAATGTTTTAGATATCAACTATAGCCAGCAAAAGTGTATAAATGAGAATTGTTTGCGTATTGGTACAATTAACGGTTTTGCAATGTCATTATAAACGCCCATTATGACTACAATTCAGATTTGTATTGAGAGGTGTATATCCCCCTTAAGAAATAAAAGGGGGAAATAAGCATAGAATAGAAAAGGATTTTCAGAATTTGAAGAAATTGCATTGTCCATTTTCAGACGTATATTTAAAATTGTTGAGAACTTAGTAAAACAACGCAAAATCACACCAATATGTAAATTTTGGCCTTTGGATTACGTTCAGCCCTACCCCCCAAAAAAGAGAAAATAATGAAGTTAATGAATACACATGCTTTACAAGGCTTCAAATTTTCGAAGAGAGGAAGCAGTTGATATCCTAAACACCTGAAGGATGAATGCTCCAAAGGCATTGGGAGCTTAGAAAATAGTATCTACCAAAACATAAAGAGAATCCAGTTACTTGGATAAAGAGATACTTTGATAAAGAAAACAAAAGTAAATGGAAATGTTGTTTGCACATTCTCTTAGACGTATGGGAGGTGATATTTTTTTTAGCGGCAATCTCCGCTCTGATCGTGTAATGTTCAACGAATAGGCAGATCCTTTCTGGAATGATATTTTGATTGCATGGAGTCACTACAAATACTACAACCCAGTTAAATTCAAATAAATTATTTCCCAACCACTTTGCCTGAATTATCATAAACTTGTAGGCGAAAAACCTGTCAATATTAGACGTTTTAATACGATATTTTGCGCATTGATGGTTCATTTATGTATTTTGATCAAATCCAAAACCAAATGACTTTTCTGTCTGGTTCATATATGTTATATTATTCAGTTCTTTCCGCATTACCTAATAGTTGGAAAAGTATTCTAAAACAGGGAAATTTTGAAAGAGAAAGTTCTTCTCTAAATTGTGTTGATACTTTATGAACGATTTCCGTAAACCTAAAATGATATCAAAACTTACATACAATATTTG
This sequence comes from Strongylocentrotus droebachiensis, assembly GCA_035222895.1. Taxonomy (NCBI): domain Eukaryota; kingdom Metazoa; phylum Echinodermata; class Echinoidea; order Camarodonta; family Strongylocentrotidae; genus Strongylocentrotus; species Strongylocentrotus droebachiensis. Next base: position 107,958 of record JAVYIG010004372.1, read on the forward strand.
CTTAAACAAATTTTCAGCAAATATCTCAGAAACAAATCTACAGGATAAATGGCAAAGGGATCTACAAAATAATTTAAACGATTCACTATTAAATTTGGAAATCCCGTTTTACATTACTTTACAGGTCATCCATATATAATTAAATGAGAAATTTCCAATAAAACTTATTCATAGAAAAATTTCAACACAAAGTTTTCTTTATAAGATAGGTAACTTCTTCAATGTGTACCTTTTGTGAAAATCATGAACAGACGTTGTCTCATTTATTTGTAAATTGTGAAAAAGTACGATTTTTCTGAAATGTTATATTTTTATGGTTAAAAGAAAAGAATATACGAAATGTTTTGTTCACAGATGAAAAATAAATTGTTGGTACTCTTATAATCAATAATTGTTATTTCGTCAATCCGATTATTATTTTTGCAAAATATCTTATATTCACTTGTAAAATGCAAAACGTCATTCCACTATTTCCTTCTTTTCAACGAGCTCCCAAACATTTAGAAAATATGGAACGAATAATTGCTTTAAAAGAAAAATCGTCTCGATCTTCATAATAAGAAATGACAGATATTTTGTTAACTTTATTTTTGGTGATGAGTTAACTATTACACTATATTTTGTTATACCTATTCTATGTGTATACGAATATGTTATTATTACTATTATTATTATTATGTACTACTATTATCATGAATGAGGTGTGTTCTCAATAAATACTTTAAAGAAAAAAAAAGAAAAACAAAGGGAGTTGAAATATAATTGACAAAATCTCCTATGACAAATAAAGCTTTAAAAATGAAATTATCAGAAGACTTCTACCTAAATTAATGGAGAGCTGCTTATGGAAATTGCGACAATACGACTAAGCATTTATGCTTATGCATTTTGTAACATTGCCTTTTTTACAATTTCGTTAACAAAGCATAGGATGCTTCTGAGCCATGTTTTTTTCTTTTCTGGGAACGTATTATATCATTACTAGCACCATATTATAAATACAACATTATAGAAACATGATTATTATTAAAACAAATTTTTTTTTGTACCCATGACTCTGATGTATCTCATTTATCTTCTATCATCTCTTATGTTATTGGTTGTTGTTATCATTCTAAAAAAAAATCTTTCTATCTTTCCTATCATGTTATTCTTTGTTTCTTCTTCTATCACCTTTTCTTATGTTATTCTATCATGTTCTCTTTCTGTCTTTCCTAATGTTATTATTTGTTTCTTCCTTCTATCACCTTCTCTTATGTTATTCTTTGTTGTTATCATTCTATCACTTTCTGCCTTTCCTTATGTTATTAATTTTTCTTCCTTTTATCACCTTTTCTTATGTTATTCTATCATTTTCTCTTTCTGTCTTTCCTTATGTTATTTTTGTTTCGTCCTTCTATCACCTTCTCTTATGTTATTCTTTGTTGTTATCATTCTATCACTTTCTCTTTCTGTCTTTCCTTATGTTATTAATTTTTCTTCTTTCTATCACCTGTTCTTATGTTATTCTATCATTTTCTCTTACTGTCTTTCCTTATGTTATTTTTGTTTCGTCCTTCTATCACCTTCTCTTATGTTATTCTTTGTTGTTATCATTCTATCACTTTCTGTCTTTCCTCATGTTATTAATTTTTTCTTCCTTCTATCACCTTCTCTTATGTTATTCTTTGTTGTTATCATTCTATCACTTTCTCTTTCTGTCTTTCCTTATGTTATTAATTTTTTTCTTCCTTCTGTCACTTTCTCTTATGTTATTCTGTGTTTTTATTATTCAATTATTTCCTCTTGCTATCCTTTGTTTCTTTTTTTATCACCTTTTATTATGTTATTTTTGTTTGTTTTACCATTCTAACTTTCTCTTTCTCATCCGTATGCTACTCTTCGTATCAGATTGTCGCGCATTGTGAATTCAGTACCGAATCAGTCACCTGGTCTAAAAAATTGGTCACGTGACCGACGCAAGCACCATCGTGCAAATAAAAACCTCTGTCACGAAGGGGAGGGAACGGACATTGAGCTGCGCAACGTCTCCATAGTAGTACTTAGCCCACGTTCGGTGCGAAAATCGAAAGCTCGCTATTCTCAAACCACGCATTATGTATAGGCTCAAAAATGTTTGTTGGCATTCATAAAACTGAATAATTTGATCTACATTATTGAGGAAAAGGAAAGGTAAAAAGCAAATTGTGATCAATTGATTATAATTTAGAGTACTCCCGTACCTCTAACATTCTTACCTCTGGCGCTTTTACCTCTCTCATTTTTACTATGATATTTTAACTCTGACATTCCGATATCTGATCCTTTCACCTCTAGCTGTCTGTATATTTGTTTTGTTTAAACAGGGAAGTGAGCGACGCAATGCTAGATAAGTTGGCAAGATACGTTCCAAGCTACGCGTACGATACGTTAAACGTAAAGCTAGGAATCGAGCACAACGAGGCCCAGAACATTTTGGTTGAGAAAAACGGCAGCTACAAGAAGGCAACAAGGGAATGCTTTGCGAAATGGAGGAATAGGTCAATCCGTAATGTGGCTGACTTACATGCTGTTTTGATAGAAGCTGAACTTGGGGGTTTAATTGTTCACTGTGATAAACAACAATAACAAAAAGTAAACCACGCGGGGAAAAAATGTTGGCCAACAAACGCACCCGCTATCGTGATCTCCTTTTATAGAGTGTATACGTATATATTTAAGAGAATGTCATGTTTTGCGAGGGAGGAGTTATGTATTAGACCCCAAAACTAGAATAAAAAACCCTGTTGGTATGAATGTAGGTGAACACAATCTCTACCCCATAGGGCTTCTTTAAGATATTTATATAATGATGTAATGAGTTAGCCATGTATGAATGTCAATGAAATATTCTCATATTCTTTGAAAATGAAATATGTTGTGAATAATTTTGAGAAGGTGGTCATGCATGAATTGCAATATCATTATTTATGCATCCGCCGACCGAAGGTGGTGTAGTAGGCTTTATATTTGAGGGTTGTCCGTCGACCGTCCGTCCCGCTTCCTCCTATCGCGTTATCTCAAGAACCACTTACGTTATGAACTTCAAAGTTAATGATAGTATGTATCAACATAGGTAGACGATCTGATAAGATTTTGGGTTAGTAGGTCAAAGGTCACAGAGGTCAACTTCTGAAATTCCAACTATTTGCCTCGTTATCTAGAACCACTAGAGATATGAGGCTTAAACATTGGCAATAATATAGAAAGATGATCTGACAGTATCATTATATCTGGGATTGGTAGGTCGAAGGTGACAGAGGTCAATTTCTAAAAGTAAAGGATTTTAGTATTGCTATTGCAATATCTAAACATGTTGACAGTAGTTCTATAGGAGTTCAAGTTCAAGTTTAATTTTTTTTCCACATCTGATTAAAAAAAACACAAGTACAATTCATATGCATACATGCAATAACAAACGTTAAAATGAAACATCTTCAATTTAAATCATGATGTGGTGGGAAAAAAACAAAGACCAATGGCCTATTAAGGTTATTCCCAAAGATAATAAAGTTTACATAAAAATTTTCCTAAATGTACTAAAAACGAGATAGAAATACAGATATTAAAATAACACAAAGCATCAATATACAGAATTAAACCAGACGAATCCATTACAACAAAACAAAGGAAAGGAAAGGCATTCATGTAAACAAAATAATCCTAGTTATACCCATTCATTAACGAGATATTTCTTGAGCTTTCTTTTGAAAATTGAAACTGTTGGGCATATATGCAGTTCTTTGGGTAAGTTGTTCCATAATTTTGGTCCGGCATAAATAATTGTTCTTGAAAAATCATAAGTAAACATTGACAGGTGGAAAAGATTTGATTGACGAGTTTCATAATTAGTTACATTTCTGTTACAAATAAAACAATCATCTAGAAACTTTGGTATATTTTTAGAGTAAGAAAACATAAAGATATCAATCTGTTGCTTATGTATATCATAAATTGTTAAAATAATATGTTTTTTAAATATAGGAGCAGTGTGAGAGAAGGATGTAAGTTAAATATAATTCGTATTGCCCGTTTCTGAAGAATTAAAATTCGATTTAAATGGGTTTTGGCACAATCTCCCCACACTATATTACAGTAGATAAGATAGGGTAGAATCATGGTATTATACAGATGAAGAAGGATATTAAAGGTACAATTTGTTCAATTCTGTTCTTTGCACCAATAGCTTTAGATATTTCACATGATACATAATGTACGTGTTCTTTCCAAGTCAGTTTGTTGTCAATTCTTACTCCTAAAAAAGTTGTAGAATTTACTATCGATGTTATTTGTTGGTTGATACTTATTTATATACAGGATGTATCAATATTTTTGTTTTTTGTGCATTCAATTTTAATTTATTTGTTTTAAACCATATATCAATTTTTTAAAGTTCCGTAATAATAGTAGAACACAATTTATCAATATTTTTACCAGACAAAAATAAGATAATTCAATTAAATTTTGGGACTAGTAGGTCAAGATCTCAGTCGTAAGATGACATTAAATTATAGACTTTTTGTTTTCATTGTGATATGTCATTACTAATTTCATCTATTCCCTAAACTGAATTTAGGGCAAAGGCATGAAGAAGACGCAATCGCAATTGTCTTGTGTTGTGTAAGTCTGCACATGTGGAATGTCCAATGTACATGTATTTAGATCTCGTATAATATCTCGGTCTTCAGATTATTATATTTGGGTGCATAAGTTTTGACATAATATCGAATGTTCAATGTATATTTCATAATATCACACCTCAATTGACTTTAGATTTTAGTGCATAAATCTGCACATAAGTTCGATTGTTGATACACGATATCATAACTCACTGTTATGATTATATTTGCGTGTATACGTCTTCACATTGTAATGGTGCTCGTCGAATGCAACTCTCTGTTTAGAATATATATTTGTGCTGCATAAGTCTGCTCATTTTCATGATAAATGCCCTATCTAAGTATAATTAATATGATATCATACCTCCTCGATTAGATTTGATTTGTGTGTAAAGGTCTGGACATTACAATGGTAAATGTCTAATTTATAAAGATACCCTAAAAATCATATCTCGATGTTTAGTGTGGATTTGTGTGCATAAGTCTGTACACGATGTTTAATGTTCAATGTATATGTATTTCATATAATATATGTCTCTCTGTTGAGTTCAAAAATATGAGTGCATAATTCTGCACAATACAAAGGTGAATATATATTTGCATATTTATTTCATGTACTATCATACTTAGATTGGATATTTGTACATAATTCCGCACGCCATAATTTGTAATGTCAAATGTTTATATTTTGTATATAATATCAGACTGATATTGGATTTTCATGCATAAGTCTGCACATTGTAATGGTGAATGTCAATTGCATATATATTTCATGTTATATCATACTGAGATCGGATTTGTGTGCATAAGTCCGCACATTATAATGGCGAATGTCAATTGCATATATATTTCATGTAATATCTTACAGAGATCACATACGTGTGCATAAGTCTGCACATGCTAATGGTGAATGTCCTTTGCATATACATTTCATGTATTATCATACTGATTTTGGATTTTTGTGCGTATGTCTGCATACCATAATGTTTAAAGGTATTATGTCCCATTTGCAGGCCAAACAAATGAAAAGGTTAAATTCCAACGGCATTTGAAAGATAATACTAATTTAGAACTTCCCTAAAAAAAGGGGGCTTGAAAATTAAGTGGGAAAATAACCACTACTAGTTGTCCACCGACTTAACAGCTATAGAGCCCAAAAGTAATAGTCTGATTTTCAGACCATTGTATTGAATGGTCGTACGTTTTACGCTGCGCCAAAGATTCAATCAGTTTAATTTTGGCCATTACAAGAAGTGGGTTATTGTTGTAGACAAATGCTCATGTACCCTTTAAAGCTCATGTTATGTATGTTATTACCAAAGAAGGAAAAAAGCCAGTCAGTCACTCAATAGTGTCTGACAGTGACGTCTAGCAAGCAAACGGGTTTCCTTGCATAATTTGAATATTAGGACACTGCTAATGTTTAAATTTCACAGATAGGACATGCATGACATATTCATAGTTCCTGCAAAGTTCTACAGAATTTGATGTTGGCTGCAAAAGGGACATAGTATCTTTAATGTTCAATGTTTATTTAGGCTATATTTCATGTTATATCCTACTGAGATTGGATTTGTATGCATAAGCCGCACATTATAATGGCGAATGTCAAATGCATATATTGTTCATGTAATATCTTACAGAGATCAGATACGTGTGCATAAGTCTGCATATTATAATGGTAAATGTCAAATGTTTATATATATTTCATGTAATATCATACTGAGATTGGATTTTGTTATGCATAAGTCTGCATATGATATTAGCGAATGTCAAATGCATTTCTATTTCATGTAATATCATACTGAGATTGGATTTATGTGCATACATCTGCAGACAAGAATGTTTACTTTCCAATGTTTATATATGTTATGTATTATAATACTGAAATTCAACTCTTGTGCATAAGTCTGCACATGATAATGGTGAATGTCAATTGAATATATATTTTATTTAACTCTTATCCTTCCACAGGGCTAATCCCCATTGTGCCAAGCCACAAATCCCCCAGTACTAAATTTATAACGAGAAAATAGGATTAACGCGATGGTACTGCCAATAGCGCGTGCAAAACACTATAGGCACAGTCCAATGGGCATGAACAATAACTGATATTACGAATGCGTGCATTTATGCAAGAAGCAGAGTAACAATAGCTTGCTCGCGTGTACAAAGCACTATGACAATAGCGTGCATGCAGCCGTATGGCAGGCTATGAATTATTATCATACTGAGATTGGATGCTTGTGCATAAGTCTGCACATTATAATGGTGAATGTCAAATGCATATATATGTCATTTAATCTCATACTTGGATTGGACTTGTGTACGCAAGCCTGCCCATCATTATGATAAATGTCCATTGTATACAAATTTCATATAAATCTCTGATTAGATTTTGTGTGCATAAGTCTGCACATTATAATGGTAAATGTACAATGGATATATATATTTCTTGTAATATCATACTGAGATTGGATTTTCGTGCATAAGTCTGCACGTTATAATGGTGAATGTACAATGGATATATATATTTCATGTATTATCATACTGAGATTGGATTTTCGTGCATAAGTCTGCACAATATATTAATGCATGTCAAATGCATATATATTTCATTTAATATCATACTGACATTAGATTTGTATGCACAATTTTACACATGATAATTGTGAATGCACACTGGATATATATATTTCATGTATTATCAATCTGAGATTGGATTTGTGTGCATAAGTCTGCACATTATAATGGTGAATGTCGATTGCATATATATTTCATGTAATATCATACTGAGATTGGATTTTCGTGCATAAGTCTGCACAATATATTAATGCATGTCAAATGCATATATATTTCATTTAATATCATACTGACATTAGATTTGTATGCACAATTTTACACATGATAATTGTGAATGTACAATGGATATATATATTTCATGTATTATCAATCTGAGATTGGATTTGTGTGCATAAGTCTGCACATTATAATGGTGAATGTCAATTGCATATATATGTCATGTATTATCACACTGAGATTGGATTTTCGTGCATAAGTCTGCACATTATAATGGTTAATGTCAATTGCATATATATGTCATGTATTATCACACTGAGATTGGATTTTCGTGCATAAGTCTGCACATTATAATGGTGAATGTACAATGGATATATATATTTCATGTTTTATCATACTGAGATTGGATTTTCGTGCATAAGTCTGCACATTATAATGGTGAATGTACAATGGATATATATATTTCATGTATTACCATACTGAGATTGGATTTTCGTGCATAAGTCTGCACATTATAATGGTGAATGTCAATTGCATATATATTTCATGTATTATCACACTGAGATTGGATTTTCGTGCATAAGTCTGACATTATAATGGTGAATGTACAATGGATATATATATATTTCATGTTTTATCATACTGAGATTGGATTTTCGTGCATAAGTCTGCACATTATAATGGTCAATGTCCATTGCATATATATGTCATGTAATATCATACTGAGACTGGATTTTCGTGCATATAAAAGTCTGCACATGATAATGGTGAATGTACAATGGATATATATATTTCATGTATTATCATACTGAGATTGGATTTTCTTGCATAAGTCTGCACATTATAATAGTGAATGTCAATTGCATATATATGTCATGTTTTATCATACTGAGATTGGATTTCTGTGCATAAGTCTGCACATTATAATGGTAAACGTCAATTGCATATATATTACATGTATTATCACACTGAGATTGGATTTTCGTGCATAAGTCTGCACATTATAATGGTGAATGTACAATGGATATATATATGTCATGTAATATCATACTGAGATTGGATTTTCGTGCATAAGTCTGCACATTATAATGGTGAATGTACAATGGATATATATATGTCATGTAATATCATACTGAGAATGGATTTTCGTGCATAAGTCTGCACATTATAATGGTGAATGTTCATTGCATATATATGTCATGTATTATCATATTGAGATTGGATTTTCGTGCATAAGTCTGCACATTATAATGGTGAATGTTAATTGCATATATATGTCATGTATTATCATACTGAGATTGGATTTGTGTGCATAAGTCTGCACATTATAATGGTGAATGTCAATTGCATATATACCCTCCCGTGCCAAAAGTATTGCAACATAGACACACACATTACACAGGAGACAAATAATTACATGAAAATGAGTGCTGTTTTAATGAATATGTAGTGCATCATTTTTTATCATACTATCAGGCACATTATATTGATATATCAATAGTCATTTTTCATGTAAGATTCACGAGTCTCTAGTATTTTGTTGGATATCCTCGCCTTCTAATGATGGCGCGCATCCTTCTTGGCATCGTCGCGTAGAGTCCTTGCAATCTTTCTTGGGTGATGCTGCCCCAGGCCCTGAAGATAGAGCGGACCAAACCTTCCCTCGTGGTTGGTCGGTCTTTGGTGTTGGCTCTCTTGATGTCATCCCACAGATTCTCTATCGGGTTAGCATCTGGTGATTGCGCCGGCCACTGCACCCTGTTGACGCCAGTTTCGTCATACCATTGGTCCATCCTGGCTGCCCTGTGTGCCGGTGCGTTGTCATCCTGGAAGATGTTAGCAATGGATGGAAACAAGTGGGCTTCCAGAATATCTCGATATTTGGCGTTATCAATGTTCCCATCTACGACAACAAGATCGCCAACATGTTGGCGATCATGTTGCAATACTTATGGCATGGGAGGGTATGTCATGTATTATCATACTGAGATTGGATTTTCGTGCATAATTCTCCACATTATAATGGTGAATGTTCATTGCATATATATGTCATGTATTATCATACTGAGATTGGATTTGTGTGCATAAGTCTGCAGATTTCCTCGTATTGTTTCCATTATATCATATCCACCTTTAACACCTTTCGATTTAGAGCACTGCACCATTTCAATCATTTGTTTCTCCTATATTTTATATTTCATTGCATTTTACAGAATACAAATGTCTGCACAAAACTATGATTTTGAATTTCCATCGTGAATTAGCTGTGACAGAGAATATGGGGCTGCCCGTAACTAAGCGAAGCCTTTAATGTAAATATTCTGCGCTCCATACCATATCCATCTTTTGAAATATTTCCTTTCAGGGTTCTGCACCATATCTTGAATTTATATATGTAGTAAGAATTTTGATCTCTACTGATTTGAATTCTTCTGCAAGAGTCTGCAAAGTTTGTGTTGAATATTTTGTTGCCAATGTATTTTCCTACATCTGTAGGATTTTAACAAAATTGGATGTGTGTCCATAATTCTGTATAATTGTTTCTTGAATGTCTGTTAACTATTGTGCGTATAATCTGGACACACATTTCAGATAAAACGCAACACTTCAACACGGCAAATCCGGGGCACTTATTATGATGATGTAGCAGTTTTACACTTTATAACACAGAGTTCAGTGAATACGCGCAAGTCCTTTGTTGCGCGCAGTTGTTATTCATTTACACGTTACTCAAGACGTTCCACATCTGACGAAGCATTTAATGCTCCATATCATATCCAACTTTTTGAATTACATTTCAGTTCATAAGTCGGCAATGATTCATTGTTCCTTGACGAATTCTTCTTGTAAATTTCTTTGCAATCGATGTGAATATGGTATTTCTGTTCATAAGTCTTAATGGTGAATTTGTTCTATAAATGCTTAATTGTATATCATATATATGACTATTTAGATATCAGCCCGTGAACTATCAATTAATTAAAATGTGTTGACTTCGTTATCTGACTATTTATACCAAGTTTACTTTATTACTTGCGTGATTGTTTTCTTTGATGTAATGGTTACCTTTACGATGTTATGTTGAATATGATTGCATACAGATGATGTGTTACTGTAATGCTTCTATCAATTTATATAAGCTTGTTAAAATATCTGTTCATTTAAAGAGAATGAAAGGTAGTATTTGGGATTGAGAGAGAGATATAGAGGTACACAATTGTACAACGTAGGGGCCGTAACTTGAATGGCAAACGAAAACGAGATCACTGACATGACAGATGCAATTAACAGACGGAGAAGAGAAAAAGAGAATGGAATAAGAAGCAGAAGGAGGTAGCAGAAGTCTGGAGAAGACGGAATAGATTAATTGATGTGATGAAGAAAAAATAAATCTTTTTGAAAATGAGAAAAAGATTGGATGACTTAAAAGAAAAAGCAAGGAGGATTGGAATATCGTAAGAAATATTCAAATATGGTTTTCCCGCCCAGTTTCTTATTTTTGGCCCTCAATTCGATCAAGGTGCATTGTAGATTGATGTCGGTCTTTCATATTTAAAGTCCGTGCATAGGAATTCATTTGGAGACGCGAACATTGATTCATGAGCATCCGAACTAATTAATCGGCAAAATTATTCCAGTTAAAAGTAATATGTCCCTTTTGCAGCCAACCTCGAATGCTGTAGAACTTTGCAGGAATTATGAATATGTCATGTATGTCCTATCTGTGAAATTTAAACGTTAGCAGTGTCCTCATATTCAAATTATGCAAGGAAACCCGTTTACTTGCTTGACTTCCCTGTCAGACACTATTAAGAGACTGACTGGCTTTTTTTCTTCTTTGATAATAACATACATGAAAAGAGTTGTAAAGGGTACATGAGCATTTGTCTACATCAATAACCCACTTCTTGCGATGGCCAAGATTAAACTGATTGAATCTTTGCGCAGCATAAAACGTATGACCATTCGGTACAATTGTCTGAAAATCAAGACTATTACTTTTGGACTCTATAGCCCTAAAGTCGATTTGACAACTAATAGTCGTTATTTTCCCACTTGAAGACATTTTCAAGCCCCACCTTTTTTAGGGAAGTTCTAAATTAGTATTATCTTTCAAATGCAGTTGGAATTTAATTTTTTAATTTTTTTGGCCTGCAAATGGGACATAGTACCTTTAATGGCATTCCGATTTTTGATATCAGCATTCGATTGAATTCAGGGCAAAGCAATTTTTAACGTCATACAAAGACGTGGAAAAATCCGGAACTTCGTTACTCCGAGTGTTTGTAAATCCGAAGCTTCGTTACTCCGAAAGTTCATTATTGCGAAGGCTCGTATTTCCGAAAATGAAATAGAATTCAATATTCTGAAAATTAATTGAGGTTCATAATCCCAAGGATCTGAAAATGAAATAGAATCCTGTATCTTTTATATTGTCACCCTGTGGCTACAGCGGGCGGGAGAAAGGGAGATGGGGGGGGGGGGGGGTGGGGTGGCAACCGGTAATTATCGGCAAAAAATCGGGGCTGTTACTGCTTTCCTCGATCTCATAATCATATCATGTATATTGTTTCTTCTCCCTTCTTTTCTCTATCCTCTCGTCTCATTTCTCTCTTCTGTCTATGTTTCCCTTTCACACATATTAAGTGTCTCTGTTATTTCTATTCTTCTCTCTCTCTCTCTCTCTCTCTCCAGATTCCCCCTCTCCTGTCGACCCCACCCCCTCTCTCTCTCTTTAGTCTCATTATTTGTTTTTCTTCTCATTTTCTATGTTACTTCTTTCACATTGGCCCATTCTCCTTCATCTTTCTCAATATAATACAGCGGAACCTCAGTATAAAGATTTCTGATATAACGAGGTATATATTAAAAACAAGGTGATTTTGCTGGTCCCAACTCTTTATATTCTTGTTTTGCTGGTCCTAAACAGGCGCGGATCCAGGATTAGGGGAGGTGGCCCAACATTTTTTTATTTATTTTTTGCTCCCGAAAATTTGGAAATTCCGCCGGCCGAAAAGTCGCTCAGTCGCCACGGGAGGGGCCTGGACCACCAGCCCCCCCCCCGGATCCGTCACTGGTCCTAATGACCTCGTTATAACGAAGTTCCACTGTATTCCCGTCTTTAATCCTGCTCTCTTTCTCCATCTCTCTCTTTCACCTACCTCTTTATCAAATATTCCTTTTTTTTAGTTACCGATTCCCTATCTCCAATACTCCTCTCATTCCCCATGTAACTCTTTCATACACACTTTCCTCGTCTCCTTTGTCTTTCTCTACATTGGATTAATATTTCCGTCTCTGTTTCTCCCCCTCTCTCTCCCATCCATCCACCCTCCCTCGCTCCCCCTCTTATTTTTGTTTCTCTCTCTTTTATGTCACTGAGCTGAGAACACATTCAACTACCCTTCGCTGGCACAGGCATGACATACACGTACATGAACTTTAATACAAGTTGAGTGACGCAATAGATACAAAGAAGTCGTAATTTCTGTATTGCGTTATTACCAGTCTTCGCTAATGAAGCCTGTAACTGAATATTCACAAGTAACTCTACGTAATGTTGGCTCTGTTTATTTATTCATTTACCTTTTGGTATGATATAATGCAGTCATGTCGAGTCATTTCAAGGAAAGATGCTGACGCAGTCCTAAAGTACGTCAGCCAAATGACGGCGCATATACAAAGGACATTACACACAATACGGCAATTTGCTTGCGCTATTTCTTCAGCTCATCATTCATACGAAGGCAATTTGCTCATAGAGTAGTAATTCAACACAATGTTTGCTCTAACGAGCACACCAGTCGCTGACGCATTTCTCCGTCAAAAACGCAATCAAAATGACGCTTGCCCGTGCATTCTGATGTGGTATCTGTACAACGCAAGAATAATTTAACAAACACACAGCAAAAATCTAAACGAGATCTTTCTATCTCTGTATTAGTCACCTGATAATACAGCTAGCGTACATGAACGTTCATTGTTATCTATTTACAAATCTTTAGAAAAAGATACAAAAACCGAGCCTGTTATTTTGGAGAAGGATAAGGCTACATTCTATATAAACCTGCTGTCGGTTGAAAATGATATCCATATATGTGTACTGTAAAAAAAATCATCCGGATGGACAAACGGTATTGAAACACATCACTATAATGGTAATAGTTCACAGCAGGCATCTTATATGGGTGTAATGTCGTATTTGCTTGGTTTGGGGTCTATTTAAGGATCATTGTATACTGATATAATCTAATATCACCAATACAGTTTCGTTCTTTTTCTCTCTTCACCATACCCTCTATCGGTGGCAGTCCATATTCGGATGGACAAGAAAAGCAAGTGATTGGATCCCTCCTACACCATACCCTCTATCGGTGGCCCTCCTACACCATACCCTCTATCGGTGGCAGTGCTAAACTGATTGGATCCCTCCTACACCATACCCTCTATCGGTTTGGACCCCTCCTACACCATACCCTCTATCGGTGGCAGTGCTAAACTGATTGGACCCCTCCTACACCATACCCTCTATCGGTGGCAGTGCTAAACTGATTGGATCCCTCCTACACCATACCCTCTATCGATGTCAGTGCTAAACTGATTGGATCCCTCCTACACCATACCCTCTATCGGTTTGGATCCCTCCTACACCATACCCTCTATCGGTGGCAGTCCATATTCTGATGGACAAGAAAAGCAAGTGATTGGATCCCTCCTACACCATACCCTCTATCGGTGGCCCACCTACACCATACCCTCTATCGGTGGCCCTCCTACACCATACCCTCTATCGGTGGCCCTCCTACACCATACCCTCTATCGGTGGCCCTCCTACACCATACCCTCTATCGGTGGCCCTCCTACACCATACCCTCTATCAGTGGCCCTCCTACACCATACCCTCTATCAGTGGCCCTCCTACACCATACCCTCTATCGGTGGCCCTCCTACACCATACCCTCTATCGGTGGCCCTCCTACACCATACCCTCTATAGGTGGCCCCCCTACACCACACCCTCTATCGGTGGCCCTCCTACACCATACCCTCTATCGGTGGCCCTCCTACACCATACCCTCTATCAGTGGCCCTCCTACACCATACCCTCTATCGGTGGCCCTCCTACACCATACCCTCTATCGGTGGCCCTCCTACACCATACCCTCTATAGGTGGCCCCCTACACCATACCCTCTATCGGTGGCCCTTCTACACCATACCTTCTATCGGTGGCCCTCCTACACCATACCCTCTATCGGTGGCCCTCCTACACCATACCCTCTATAGGTGGCCCCCTACACCATACCCTCTATCGGTGGCCCTTCTACACCATACCCTCTATCGGTGGCCCTTCTACACCATACCCTCTATCGGTGGCCCTCCTACACCATACCCTCTATCGATGGCCCTCCTACACAATACCCTCTATCGGTGGCAGTGCTACACCATACCCTCTATCGGTGGCCCTCCTACACCATACCCTCTATCGGTGGCCCTCCTACACCATACCCTCTATCGGTGGCAGTGCTAAACTGCAATAGATTTCATGGGGACATTGATCATATTTTGTACAGACCATTTTTGTAATATTATCAAGTTTAATGCACAAAGCATTGATAAGTGCCTTGTTACAATTACAAATCATTTCATTCACCTGTTACGAATTATTTTTATTTCAATAGTTAAAATGCGAACTGCATACATTGCGTGTTGTTAGGTAGGACAATTAAGCCATAATGTTTGTACTACCTTACAACAATTAATATATGTAATTCACATTTTGACAATTGAAATACAATTATTCATAACAGGTGAATATCATAGTTTGTAACATGGCACTTAAAGGTAAAACAAAGTTTTGGTATGGGGTCATGATTTGTTTTCCTAATTATGTTTGTATTCAATCATTCTTAAGCAAGAACAAAACAATAGATTTACAAGAGTATTCAACAAAAAACGCGATCCCTGGCATATTCAGACCATGGCCTCATGCAGGAGGGGAAAAACGTCCGGCTGGGATGTGATCCCCGTACCTTGTGATCTATAGCCCGGTGACTTATCCACTAGATCACAACACCTCTACGAGACCACAACTTATAGTATTACATGGAATTGCATAGTAATGACCGTGGAACCCAGCTCACGATTTCATGACTGGTAACCACCCACTAGAATAGCAGCTCATGGTCTTAATTTGCGAAATAAATACAAGCACACAGAAATAAAGTACAAAACAGAGCGCCACAGAAATAGTCCAATGCCTGACCTGATACGGCTACTCAATGATCAATAATTTGTGCAATGTGGAACTTATTGCTTGCAATGATTCTTTTGAACCCACGTTCCCAATTTTTATATCGAAAATCGATATTGTGATGTATAATCTCAAAAGAAATTGAATATGCGTCTCTTTTTAATGTGAATTTGGTAGTATTGATATGCCCTCCAATCCATGCCTAAGTCATTTTTTGTCGTTATTATGTATTGAATGTAGACATTGTATTGTTAAAACTTCCTCTTTCTCCCTCTCTCCCTCACTCTTTCATCTCCCTCTCTCTTCTCTCTCTCTCTTTCTTTCTTACTCTTCCCCCTCTCTCCCTCTTCCCCTCTCTCTTTCTTTCTTACTCTCCCCCCTCTCTCCCTCTTCCCCTCTCTCTTCCTTTCTTTGTCTCTGTCAAACTCAATCAGCCAAAATAATATCGACCGTAACATTTTGTTTCCTGTTGTATGTTTTACTGTTTTACTATTTTAATCGATTTTTTTTCCTCCTCTGTGCACCCTCTTTTCATTTTTAAGAAATTTGAATATGTGTCTCTTTTAACTGTTGATTTGTTAGTTTTGATATGCCCTTTAATCCATGCCTAGGTCACGTACTTTCTGTCGTTATAATGTATTGAATGTAGACATTGTTTTGTTAAAACTTCCCTTTTCAGTCTCTCTCATCCATTCATCTCCCCCCTCTCTCTCCATCTCTCTCTTCCTCACTCTTTCATCGCTCTCTCCTCTCTCTTTCTCTCTCTTGATGATTGTCAGTGTCTATATCTCTCTCCTCTCCTTACTCCCTCTTCCCCCTCTCTCTTCCTTTCCCATTCTCTCTCACACTCATACCGCCAAATGTCGTCTATAGTATTTTGTTTATACTGTTACTTTTTACTGATCATTTTTGTACTCGATTTATTCTCCACTGTTCGCCCTCTTTTCATTTCTAAAAGAGTTTCAAGAATATGCGTCTCCTTTCAATTCGGATTGATAGTTTAAATATGCCCTTCAATTCATGTCTACAAGTACGTTACTTTCTGTCGCTACCATTTTTTAAAATTAATAATTAACTAACTTTGTGGACCCTCCAACAGGCCATTTTTATTGAAAATCAATCTCTGAATAACATAGTTGAACACATGTACACATGAATATCATATAAAACTTCAGAATAAGATATACATACCGAATATTAACCATAATAAGCGATTACTGAAACCGTAGCACATTGATAACAATAATATGATAATAATACTGTATATACAGAATATAGATTTTAAAAAAAATCAACAACAATGCAACATCATGACTGAAAATTTATCAATTTTTCATCGATTTTTAAAGTTTTGTTAGCAAGTATACTAACTTGCCCCTCATCTGTGTAACTAGACTTCTGTCGTTATAATGTATTTAAAGATAAACTTGAGTTCTGGTAAAAAAAAGATAATGAATTCTCACAGAATCTAACGAAACTTACACTGAATGTTCAAGATTACAAATAAATGTCATGTGGCAAACAATTTTGGAAGAAAATGTATACTGGCTGAGTAATGAGCATAGAAAGATAAGGAAATCAGGGTAGTACCAGCCCCGACACCATGTGTGTTGTCCCATATACATCTTTCTGTGTAAGTGATTGTTACTTTACCAAGACTCTGCCAAATTTATGATGATTTTGATGACTCCAGAACCTTGCATTACACACCATTACTTACATGCTATATGATCAACTTTTCTGATCCATTCCACACCTTTTCTTTCACAATGCAATCGCATTACCAGAACTCAAGTTTATCTTTAATGTAGATCTTGTTGAAAATTTCTTTTTCTCTAAAATTTTGTCATCCCACTATCTTTCCCTCTCACTCTTCCATCGCTCTCTCGTTTCTCTTTCTCTCTCTCTCTCTATCTCTTTCCCCCTTTCGCTCATGCGTTCATTGTTATCTCTCTTTCTCTCCACCTCTATTTATCATTCTCTTCTCCCTCATTCAGTCTTTCATAACAACATCCCTAGGATGATTCATCTTATAATGTACTGACTTGAAATATGTTTTGCTTTCAAATTGTTACAAATCATGTATATTTTTGTAAACTCAAATGCGATTTTACTGCTATTTTATTTCGAATCGATATGCAATTCAGCTTTCGGGCTGCTATGTATCGTTGTTAATAAACCATTTTCAATTCAATTCAATTCAATATTCTGTGATGCTTGAGAAAATGTGGGCATGGCCAGTTTCCCCGCCCCAAACCCCACTCTGCCCCTTCCATCCGCTTGTCATAATCTAGCCCAATACCAAGACAAGTTAGTGCATCAAAATTAATAAAAGACAGTGAATGCTTGGGTTTGGTTTGGTATGATGTTTTTTTTTGCCTGACTACTAAGAAAATATATGTATGCTTGTAAGCAACCAGGTTATCGGCGGTAGTAATTCCTCTCCGAGGAATTTAGGAATAATACCTTGCCAAAGGTCACTGATGAATCCACTTGGTGTCACCTCCTCACTCCTGAATAAGAAGTGAACACACCTCCTGGATTTGATCCTATGTTCTATAGCATCACAATAACATTTTGGATGGGGACTGATATGAACATAGTTTGCTTACAAGAAATTGGCATTATCCTTGCTGTCCAGAAATCCAACAAAAAAGGTGGTGATGCACATTCATGGATAGATTCTGTATATATCTAGACTTGCTATGATGGGGATGCTGAGAAAATGTTTGTGTTTTATTCAGCAGATCCGATTGCGCATTTACAATCAGACAATGACCTAAATAAAATTTCGAAGAAAATGGAAATAAGACCCTGCATACATGCAGGCCTATCATGATTAGGGGAACGGGTGTGGGGATTTTTTCTTCTTCCAGATTAGTTATGATGCGCAATTTTTTCCCTTTTGAAAAAAAACTGTTGGATATAATACAAATTCATGAGGGTTGGATGGAGAAAGAGTCCTTTCCCACATCGTAAATAGTCTGAAATTTTAACCACCACAACGTGATTATAATGCAAAGAAGTTCGTAATTGTGAAGAAAATGATAGATGAATGCAGCATATGCATGTATTTTGGGGTAAGTGTGGAAGAAATCTTGGAGTTATTAGGTCCCCAGAATAGCTTAAAGGTACAATGCTTGAATGTCATAAGCTTTCGTAAGAAATAAGAAGAGCACATCCTGGATGTGTTTACGAACTCTTCCCCCACCCCATCAACATAATTTGAAAGAAAAATTGCGATTAAAAACTCCCAAAATGTATTGAGAATGCACACTAGTTCTCAATATTGAAGGACATTAAGGCATAAGAAATGAAGACACTGCTTATTATGGGGATGGGTGTGGGATGCTAGGATAAAAATATGTTAATCAAACTTTTGAATTGACGTGGTGTCAACGGCAAGAATGGCTTTCTTGGGTGCAGTCTACGAGTTGTATTGATATGGTTTGTTTGCCTACGATAATTTGCCCTGAACTTTGAAGCAGTATTAATTTACGAGAGCATAAAGATAATACAGGGATTAGTACAACTCGAATACCAGCAAGAAATATATAGGTTAGGTAAACAATATATCGTTGGGTCGGTGTGGCGTTGGCGTTACAAACCCTATTCTCCGTCACTTTTGTAATTTTCTTTTCTCGTTGGAATCTGTTGAACACTGAAAACAAATTAGTCATCCATGCAAGTAGGCAAACAATTATAACGTTAAATGGGGTCATAGTCCAGGTCATATACCATGTACATGACCTGGAAAAGTTGGAAAGTACAAGGTTTTTTGGTGGATTTGTGTTCTAGATGGGTATTGAAGTAAATTCAGTTTGGTTGCCAGCTTGGCAACCTTGGGCAACTTTTTTAATAGCCATATTAGCATAATCCTCTAATTAGCATATGTGCAATATGTAATAATGTTGCTAATCTCAATCCAGAAAGCCTGAAAGCATGGATAATACGACTTTTCAAGGGTTTTCTATGTCAAGGAATTCATTTATGACACCAATTTTTATTTTAAAGTAATACAATTGTCTTAAATAGCATAATTAGCATAATATGTACAATATATGGACTTCATTGTCATTGTTTATATATAAAGCCTAAAAATGGTGCAATGCAACATTGTAAATCACTTTTGAAAGATTAATCATGAATTCATGAGAAGATATTCCATGTATATGTAGTATAATTAGCCTAATAGCATAATCATCTAATTAGCATATATGTGCAGTATGTAATAATGTTGCTAATCTTAATCCAGGAAGACTGAAAACATGGATAATGTGACTGTTCAAGGATTTTCCATGACTAGGAATTCATTTATGACACCAGTATTTATTTTTGAGTAATACAATTGTCTTAAATAGCATGATGAGCTAATTAGCATATTTTGATTTGATTTTATTTGATTTTATTTCTGCATTTTTTCCATATAAAATATAACTGAATTACAAAGAACATATAAATGTAAGGTATAATACAACATGAACAAACAATAATTTCTTCATGTCAAAATGTTTTTGTACATAATATATGTACATAATGATAACGAAACTTAATATTTCCATAACATATAATCATAAATTTAAAGTATTATCCGAACTATTCTGTTGGAAAAGTGCAGGAGACCGCAATCATAAGCAAAGCTTGACAAGGATGGCGGCCTCAATACAATATTTACACTATGTACAATATGTACAATATATGGACTTTATTGTCATTGTTTATATATAAAGCCTAAAAATGGTGCAATGCAACATTGTAAATGACCTTTTGAAAGACTACACATTAATTCATTTGAAGATATTCCATGTAGATGTCGTATAATTAGCCTAATTAGCATATACACTGTATGTGCATATAATAATGTTGCAAATCTTTATCCAGGAAGACTGAACACATGGATAATATGACTTTTCCAGGGTTTTTCATGACGAGGGATTTAGTTGTGACACCATTTTTTTATTTTGAAGTAATGCAATTGGCTTAATATGTAATTATTGTACTAATAAGCCTAATTAGCATATATGTAGAATATCAATTATTTGGGACTCTATTTATAGCTTCACAAATTGTATGTTAAATTTGGCGGTTATCTTTGTTGCAAGGCAATGTTGTCGAACCTCATGAAATGTGTAGGAAATGATAGGGTCATCATACGAATTTCATGCCTGCAGTTTCGACCAATAAAAGACCTAGAATATTGTCTTGCGGTATATAAATAGGTATTTTTACCAATGTGATATTGCTTTGAGGAGATTGGGGTTGTAACTCTCTGGCCATGAGAGTTATTTTTTGGTAAAGAGTAAAGTGTCTACACCCCTGCTTCTATTCTTAGGGCCCCTCCCCGCTCCCATCAAAACTATATGTTTGGCTATGTCCTACCTTTCTCTTTACGGTGCTAGCTATAGTCAGATCGTATATATGGGGCATACCATATGCATGATAATAAAGATATGAGAAAAATATAAGTTTGCCTCGAATCAAGGCCTTTATTCAATTCCCCTTTGAGTTTCCTTCAAAAGTGATTATGATTTTGTTAAGTGATTATGATTTTGTTAAGTGTTGCGTGCTAAAAAAAGTATGTTTACTTTGGGCATAACTTGTTTGAATTGTATAGACTTTGTATCTTTGTAATATACAAATTGTGATAACAGTATTTACACCAGCATCAACTCATGCAATTAACGTCTCTTTCATAATCATTCGATATAGACACGAATGAAAGAGATTTATCTGGGAAATTTTAATCATACCTCGATCGTATTTTCGAATATACTTTTGTTTTTTAATCCGTATACCGATTATGTAAACAAGATCATCAAACTCTGTCAGGTCTAAGGTTCTTGATAAGATATCAGGTTGATAGGAATGGAATACTCTATGAAAATATCACATGAGAGGGTCACATGACTATATTTCAAACATCTCCCCTAAGAATAATCAAACAGCACGCGCAGTTCGGCGATAAGAAACAACGACGTGTAGACAATCACACGAAACCAATGGCACCTGGATCTCAGATTGGAATTAGGTTAATTCAGTTACAACCGACGCTCCGTTTTAAAACATGAAGGAAAACTTAAACCTCGGTCTAACTGCCATAGGATAGAACGCGACTTTGGATTCAACGCTGGGTTTGAATAGCAGAAACGGGTCGATCAATCCAAGTTTGCTATTTTGTCTCAGTTTGCTCTAAAAATGTGCGAGGCATATTTGTCCTCGTGTAAATAGAATTCAAGATGAAGCGAAGCGGTCTCTTACTCGGAGTCGACAGGAAATCAGACGCTTGTCTACAGAGATGTTATTGTTACGTTAGGATGGAGGCCAGAAAGATCGCATGCTGTGTACGAGACTGTGGATGGATTTTTGATATTAAGAAATGGATTCCAAAGCGGATGAATATTCTTTTGAAGCGATAGGACAGAGAGCCTTACTAAACGTGTACGTCAGCTGATAGGATAATCGCCCTTTTGAAGCGATAGGAGGATAAGTGCCCCTTAATTACTGAACTTGTACGTCACCTGATAGGATAAACGCCCTTTCAGAAACACCATGAAATGCAGGAAATCCAAGACGAGGGATAGTGAAGATGATCACATTCAGATAAGCCATCCTTCCATGTCTCTAGTGCTTTCAAGATATGTTAATCATGTTTATCTGCATTACGAAAGTGCAGTACCATTTATAAGACATCTTTCTATATCCTGTTATCCTGGTTCATTCAAATTTAAATACTGAATTGTTTGAATCGGTTAAATTCCCCGTCGACTTTTCTTCCCAATATTATTTATATATATATATTAGATACATAATAACTTATTATGGCGACAGACAATACACATACCGAGAGAGAAGAGAAGAGAAAGAACATGGCGCTTTTTAAAGCGGTGAACGAAGGCGATCTTGTAAGGATAAAATCTATTCTAGAAGACGAGACAGGTGATGCCAAGCTAGTCATACTGCACAGTGTGGATCCTGATGGAAATACACCCCTCCACATTGCTTCAGAAGAAGGATATATCGACCTCGTGAACTACATGATTGATTTGGGGGCGGATCTAGAAAAGCGAAGTAGAAGCGGTGACGCCCCTCTTCACTATGCGTCTCGGAGTGGTCACCATGATGTTGCTCAATGTCTCATCGGTAAAGGAGCAGATATCAATATATGTGATAGCAATGGCTATACACCTATCTATCTTGCTTCGGAGAAGGGTAATTTTGGTGTTGTTGAATGTTTAGTCAATTCTGGAGCAGATGTAAACAAAGCTTCATATAATGGTTCTACACCCATTTATACTTCAGCAAGTAAGGGTCACCTTGGTGTTGTGAAATATCTCATAACTAAAGGAGCCGAAATTGACAGAGATAGTGGTGGTGGCTATACACGTCTATATAGCCCCTTACAGGAGGGACATCTCGCCTTAGATACATTTCTGGTAGATGCAGGAGCAGATTTGAACCGATTGATATATGATGACTCGCCACTTCATGCTGCATCAGAAAATGGTTATCTGGACGTTGTTAAATGTCTCATCAGTGAAGGAGCCGAAATTGACAGAGATGGCGATGATGGCTATACACCTTTGCATCTCGCCTCACTGGAGGGTCACCTTACTGTTGTTGAATGTCTGGTAGATGCAGGAGCAGATGTAAACACAAAAGCAAAAAATGAATGGACCCCTATATATGCAGCATCTAATAAAGGTCATCTAGACATAGTGAAGTATCTGATTACAAGAGGAGCAGATATTGATAGGAGAGGTTATAACGGACAGACGCCCCTAGGTGTCGCATCAATGTATGGCCATCTTGCAGTTGTCAAGTATCTTACCAGTCAAAGAGCAGATAAAGACATGGGTGATAACAATGGATGTACATCTCTATATGCTGCTTCAGAGAAGGGTCATCACGATGTTGTACAATATCTAGTGAACGAAGGAGCAGAGGTGAACAAAGCAGCACGGAATGGACGGACACCTCTGTGGGAAGCAACTCATGAAGGTCATCTAGACATAGCGAAGTATCTGAATAACTCAGGAGCAGATAAAGACATGGGTGATAACGATGGCTATACACCTCTATATGCTGCTTCAGAGAAGGGTCATTACGATGTTGTACAATATCTAGTGAACGAAGGAGCAGAGGTGAACAAAGCAGCAAATGATGGTGATCTATCCCTCCATGCTGCCTCTCGTCTGGGTCATCTAGACATAGTGAAGTATCTGATTGACAAAGGAGCAGATATTGATAGGAAAGGTTATAACGGTAAGACGCCTCTTCATTTCTCATCATTCCATGGCCATCTTGCAGTTGTCAAGTATCTTATCAGTCAACGAGCAGATAAAGACGTGGGTGATAAAGATGGCTATGCACCTCTATATGATGCTTCACAGGAGGGTCATCACGATGTTGTACAATATCTAGTGAACGAAGGAGCAGCGGTGAATAAAGCAGCAAAGAATGGACGGACACCTCTGTGGGGAGCAACTCATAAAGGTCATCTAGACATAGTGAAGTATCTGATTGACAAAGGAGCAGATATTGATAGGAGAGGTTATAACGGTAAGACGCCTCTTCATTTCTCATCATACCATGGCCATCTTGCAGTTGTCAAGTATCTTATCACTCAACAAGCAGATAAAGACGTGGGTGATAACAATGGCTTTACACCTCTATATGATGCTTCAGAGAATGGTCATTACGATGTTGTACAATATCTAGTGAACGAAGGAGCAGAGGTGAACAAAGCAGCAAATGATGGTGATCTATCCCTCCATGTTGCCGCTCGTCTGGGTCATCTAGACATAGTGAAGTATCTGATTAACAAAGGAGCAGATATTGATAGCAGAGGTTATAACGGTAAGACGCCTCTTCATTTCTCATCATTCCATGGCCATCTTGCAGTTGTCAAGTATCTTACCAGTCAAAGAGCAGATAAAGACGTGGGTGATAAAAATGGCTTTACACCTCTATATGATGCTTCACAGGAGGGTTATCTTGATATTGTTAAATCTCTAGTGAACGAAGGAGCAGAGGTGAACACAGCAGCAAATGATGGTAATCTATCCCTTCATGTTGCCGCTTGTCTGGGTCATCTAGACATAGTGAAGTATCTGGTTAACAAAGGAGCAGATATTGATAGGAGAGGTTATAACGGTAAGACGCCTCTTTATTTCTCATCATTCCATGGCCATCTTGAAGTTGTCAAGTATCTTATCAGTCAACGAGCAGATAAAGACGTGGGTGATAAAAATGGCTATACACCTCTATATGATGCTTCACAGGAGGGTCATTACGATGTTGTACAATATCTAGTGAACGAAGGAGTAGAGGTGAACAAAGCAGCAAATGATGGTAATCTATCCCTCCATGCTGCCGCTCGTCGGGGTCATATAGACATAGTGAAGTATCTGATTGACAAAGGAGCAGATATTGATAGGAGAGGTTATAACGGTCAGACGCCTCTTCATTTCTCATCATTCCATGGCCATCTTGCAGTTGTCAAGTATCTTATCAGTCAACGAGCAGATAAAGACATGGGTGATAAAAATGGCTATACACCTCTATATGATGCTTCACAGGAGGGTCATCACGATGTTGTACAATATCTAGTGAACGAAGGAGCAGAGGTGAACAAAGCAGCAAATGATGGTAATCTATCCCTCCATGTTGCCGCTCGTCTGGGTCATATAGACATAGTGAAGTATCTGATTGACAAAGGAGCAGATATTGATAGGAGAGGTTATAACGGTCAGACGCCTCTTCATTTCTCATCATTCCATGGCCATCTTGCAGTTGTCAAGTATCTTATCAGTCAACGAGCAGATAAAGACATGGGTGATAATGATGGATGTACACCTCTATTTGCTGCTTCAGAAAAGGGTCATCACGATGTTGTACAATATCTAGTGAACGAAGGAGCAGAGGTGAACAAAGCAGCAAGTGATGGTAATCTATCCCTCCATGTTGCCGCTCATCTGGGTCATCTAGACATGGTGAAGTATCTGATTGACAAAGGAGTAGATATTGATAGGAGAGGTTATAACGGTAAGACGCCTCTTCATTTCTCATCATTCTCTGGCCATCTTGCAGTTGTCAAGTATCTTATCAGTCAACGAGCAGATAAAGACGTGGGTGATAAAAATGGCTATACACCTCTATATCATGCTTCACAGGAGGGTCATCACGATGTTGTACAATATCTAGTGAACGAAGGAGTAGAGGTGAAGAAAGCAGCAAATGATGGTAATCTATCCCTCCATGCTGCCGCTCGTCGGGGTCATCTAGACATAGTGAAGTATCTGATTGACAAAGGAGCAGATATTGATAGGAGAGGTTATAATGGAGGGACGCCCCTAGGTGACGCATCATTCCATGGCCATCTTGCAGTTGTCAAGTATCTTATCAGTCAACGAGCAGATAAAGACGTGGATGATAAAAATGGCTATACACCTCTATATGATGCTTCACAGGAGGGTCATTACGATGTTGTACAATATCTAGTGAACGAAGGAGTAGAGGTGAACAAAGCAGCAAATGATGGTAATCTATCCCTCCATGCTGCCGCTCGTCGGGGTCATATAGACATAGTGAAGTATCTAATTGACAAAGGAGCAGATATTGATAGGAGAGGTTATAACGGCAATACGCCTCTTAATTTCTCATCATTCCATGGCCATCTTGCAGTTGTCAAGTATCTTATCAGTCAAGGAGCAGATAAAGACATGGGTGATAAAGATGGCTATACACCTCTATATGATGCTTCACAGGAGGGTCATCACGATGTTGTACAATATCTAGTGAACGAAGGAGCAGAGGTGAACAAAGCAGCAAATGATGGTAATCTATCCCTCCATGTTGCCGCTCGTCTGGGTCATCTAGACATAGCGAAGTATCTGATTGACAAAGGAGCAAATATTGATAGGAGAGGTTATAACGGTAAGACGCCTCTTCATTTCTCATCATTCCTTGGCCATCTTGCAGTTGTCAAGTATCTTATCAGTCAACGAGCAGATAAAGACATGGGTGATAAAAATGGCTATACACCTCTATCTCATGCTTCACAAGAGGGTCATCATGATGTTGTACAATATCTAGTGAACGAAGGAGCAGAGGTGAACAAAGCAGCAAATAGTGATTCCACACCTCTGCATGTCGCATCTTGTAAAGGCCATCTAGACATAGTGAAGTATCTGATTAACAAAGGAGCAGATATTGATAGTAGAGGTTATAACGGTAAAACGCCTCTAGGTGTCGCATCATTCCATGGCCATCTTGCAGTTGTCAAGTATCTTATCACTCAACAAGCAGATAAAGACATGGGTGATAACGATGGATGTACACCTCTATATGATGCTTCACAGAAGGGTCATTACGATGTTGTACAATATCTAGTGAACGAAGGAGTAGAGGTGAACGAGCTAGCACGGAATGGACGGACACCTCTGTGGGAAGCAACTCATAAAGGTCATCTAGACATAGCGAAGTATCTGATTAACACAGGAGCAGATATTGATAGGAAAGGTTATAACGGCAATACGCCTCTAGGTGTCGCATCATTATCTGGCCATCTTGCAGTTGTCAAGTATCTTATCAGTCAAGGAGCAGATAAAGACATGGGTGATAAAGATGGCTATACACCTCTAGCTGCTGCTTCACAAGAGGGTCATCACGATGTTGTACAATATCTAGTGAACGAAGGAGCAGAGGTAAACAAAGCAGCAAAGAATGGACGGACACCTCTATGGGAAGCAATTCATAAAGGTCATCTAGACATAGTGAAACATCTGATTGACACAGGAGCAGATATTGATAGTCGAGGTCCAAACTGTAAAACGCCTCTTGGTGTAGCATCATTCTGTGGCCATCTTGCAGTTGTCAAGTATCTTATCAGTCAAGGAGCAGATAAAGACATGGGTGATTACTGTGGCTATACACCTCTTTATGCTGCTTCACAGGAGGGTCATCACGATGTTGTACAATATCTAGTGAACGAAGGAGCAGAGGTGAACAAAGAAGCAAATGATGGTGATCTATCCCTCCATGCTGCTTCTCGTCGGGGTCATCTTGATGTTATAGAACATCTTATTACGAAAGGAGCAAATATCGAGGCACATAATATTTACGGTTGGACAGTTTTTCATTTTGTAGCAGATAACGGTCATTTCGAATGTTTAAAATATCTTTTGAGAAACAACTCCAGCGGTACATCTGGATATAATCTCATCGGTCGTGAAGTTGGCCTTCAGGTAGGTTACTCAATTTAACTGGCTCTTTGCCTTCACTATGAACATGACTGACAAAGAATGCGGACAAAATATACAGTTCCTCAGGTAGACAAAGGAACATCCCTTCACTGCTATTATGTAAACATGTGTAGAACAGGTGTCACATGCATATTCACCTTTTTACATAATAGCAGTGAAGGGGTGTTCCTTTGTCTACCTGAGGAACTGTATATTTTGTCCGCTTTCTTTGTTCGTCATGTTCATAGTGCTTACTAAACAGTCGAATCGTGGCGCGCTGGTCATAATTTAGCCACCCATTTTTGTGTGGTGTTTTGAAGTGTGCTGTATCAGATGGAAAATCGATTTCAGGCTTTGAGATATTCGTGTAAAGATTTAAAGTATACTAATGAAAGAATGAAGTTGAGAAAAATGTAATATATTTTTATATTGAACCTCTCACAATAAATTTTCAAACTGTGTTACTCTCTTAACGGTCTTATTTTGTTTTCTTCAAAATAATAGGCCTGTTATTGAGAAATAACTGAGTCGCTTACAACTTACTACCCGCGTTACGTAATTAGGAGGTAATTTTCCCAGGCATGATAATTGTCCTGGTGTCATCATCCTAGGTGTTATTGATCTTGACGATATTTCCCAGGTAGTTAATTGTCCTGAAAAAGCTGCAGTGTTATAAACAATTCTCAATGACAGGCCCAAGACCGAGTTATAAATTACGGTGTCTAAAAATGATGAAGAGTGGAAATAAGAATCATTACAAGAATTGTATTGGAAGAAATAATATTGGTGTTATAAATTCCTTATTTATTTGCGAATATGGAGTCTAGTAGAACTATGAAAATGATTCTCGAATCGAGCAAGATAAGCTTAAATATACGATTCTCAACTTTTCACAACTTGTATACTTCAATCTTTCATTAGTATACTTTATATCTTTAATTGAGTTTTTAAAAGCCTGACATTTTGAAAGTCATTATGAGAGGGACACGTTTTGATTTTTCCCCTTATAAAACAAACAAACTTGTTTAAAAAAAGAAGAATTAAAAAAGACGAAATCAAAAGACCTGCGAGGCAAAATGGGAGGACATTGTACGAGGTTCATGGTTATGCGTATTAAGCACAACATTTGGAATTCAAAATGGCTAATGGGATCTTACAAGTGACCTACCCCCTAATTCTGCACAGAGCTTCTTAAATCGCATTGTAACGAAATAATTGTACTAGCAATGCTGAAGGTATGCGTTAGAAGAAATATCATCACTGTCAAATGAAAACATTGTCTTTGTCTAATTAATTGTCTCTTATGTAGGGAAAACTGTATTCATCGATAAATTTAGAGTAGGACTACATATGTATCTTGAGGTAGACCTACTTTTAAAAAATGTAGGAAGCGTACCAATATTATTTATCTTACAGACCTTAGAAGGTGTCACGCCACTTATGGTTGCCGCAAGGGGAGGACATCTGGACTGTGTACGTCTGCTGCTCGAAAACAATGCAGGTATTGAGGGAGAAGATGCAGAGGGATGGACAGCCCTCCATTATGCTGCAACAAGGTGAACTGTTTCAACAACATGTTCATACTTAAATATAGTACTATTTTTTCTCCTTGACTGTATCACAAAATATTACTATGATTCAAAAGAAATGTCGCATTCGAAAAAAAACATTCATCCTTTTTACCAATGCAAAACGAATTTTATTAGTTTCTTTGAAAGAGTGTTTATCATGTCCGTTTACGTAAGATTGTTGCATAAGGAGTGTAAACAACAAGTAAAAGAATAGTTTTACTATAAAAGACGTTATCTGCCGACTACATCGGAATAGTACGTTTTTTTATTACTGACGTCACGCATAGTTCACATTTTCCGTAGGAAAAAGGTGAACTATGCGTTTTTCCACCCTCCCTCCCAAACAAAAAAAATAAATTAAAAAAAATGCAAAATTCAGCGAGCGTACGGGATTTCAAATGCCTCCGCACGTCCAACTTCCAACGGTGCTCAAGCCAGCTAAACATATTTACATCCTTCAATGTTTCATTTGGGCCATTCAATTTCCTTTTATTTCTTTTCTAAATGTGGGATGTGAAAGTGAGTATACGGTACATGTTATTGCAGAAGTGTACAAGGAATGATACAGATGGAAGGGATATAAATACAAATATACAATGACTCATTCTCGGAACGAGCAAAAACTATTCGCACTCAGGAATATCATGAGTACTATTCTCCCTTGGGCCAATGGTCCTCAGGAGAATAGTACTAATTGATGTTTCTTCGATGTGAATAGTTTCAGCTAGATCCTCGAGTGTCATTGTATATTTGTATAATATGTTATTTCTTTGGAGCCCATTTTAACGGTTGGTTTATAGGCGGGTCCATAGGACACGTAGATTTGAAATTGAATTAGACCCAGCCCAAAGTTCCGCTACAATTACATCACCTTCCATTAAAACATAGTAGTTTGATACGGAAAAAAATATGATGCACAAATAATTCGCCATTTAGGTAACTCTCAAAGCAAATATAATTTCGTCCATGATTTCAGAATCATGCTATTGTTAATTATAAAAGAAAGAACATTTACAATTCAACTAAATAGTTTGGACATAAAGTATCGATCTTAGATTACAAATGTTAGTAATATATAGGGAGAGAAAGAGAACGAGAGAGAAAAGGGGGAAGTAAAAAAAAAAGAGAAACAGAGAACAGAAAGAAATGAGAAAAGATCACCATGAAAAGCATATATACATGTATATTATGTAATAAATATACAATATATATATTTTTTTTATAAAGTGGGAATAAATCACTAATGAATGATTTACTGGACCGGAAAGCAATTATGCGCACGAGACTTTCTAGAAGAGGCCAGTCACTAATAAGTATTGCACTGAGATCTGGCAATGTTGACACTGCACGGATTCTTCTTGATAAGGTACATGTAGCTGTAACTCATTCAGCTTATTATGTTTATAATAATGACTTCTGTCATATAGTTGATGCATTACCACCAGTACCACCGTCACCTATACTATACCCCACTACCTGTACTTTTTACACTTCATCACAAATATTACTTCCCCCTATACAGTTCTGCTATTACAGGTCTGCTGCAGTTAATCCTAAATAGATATCTTCTCTTTCATGATGGTTATAACAAGCCAAAAGTAAATGTATATCACATTATCATATAAAGATAGTGATAGTAATGAAGTTGTATCTATCAAGTGTCATTATTTTTATGTTTTCCACTCTACATTATGGATAGCGATATAATATAAAGTATATATACGTGTAAATGTGATAATACAGACAAAATCAAAATTCATGAAAGGTACATCACCATTGCGTGACAATGACTAAATTTCATAATTTATTTGTTTTTTGTTTGTTTTGTTTGTTTTTGTTTCACAGGATGCATCATCTATACAACACAGCGACAGTGCTGGTCTAACACCAATTCACCTTGCTACTGTAAGCGGGCTAACATCAATCATCGAGGAGTTGATATCACTAGGTGCTGGTTTAAATCCTCAGTCACACGATGGCCAGACGCCCTTACATGTTGCCATCAGACTATGCCACTGTAATAAAAGACAGGTTGAAGTGACGACAGCTTTGAAGCAGGTGACTTTTTCCTCGTTTCAGTTTCTCCTTTAGTGAGAACTGTTAGTGTAACTAATTAGCACACACAGACAAACACTCGTGTGTGTGCACGCGCGTGGTTTTTTAAAACTTGTCTTATTAACCGAATCTCTGAATATGGGAAGGACAAGTTCCTTGATAATGAACGTTTTATATTTATGTTTTGATATGGAGTTCTTAAAATATATACCCTATCTGTTTGTTTTATTTAATATGTACTTTTCACTATCTTTTCACTAACTGATGCAAGGAAACTTTTGCGAATGTCTGTGATGTGCGTGTGAGTAAATGTGTGGGAGGAGCCATCGAACGAAGGTGGGGGAGGGGAGGGGAGCGTTTTCAATTGCATTTGGTGTGTATATGTTGATTCATTATCATAAGTAGTAGTAATAGTATAGCAGTAGTAGTATTAGGCCTATCAATATCATTATTATTACCATTATCACTTCCACTATTATCATCATCATCATTTCATATAACAAGTCGATAGTGCCATTTGAATAGATTACTGCAAGTATAAACTAAATACAAATATAAAGATCTTATTTCCTGTTATCATAAATTTAGAAACCTGGTAGCAGTGTAGTAAAGGCATTTATTTGAGACAGTCTATTTGTGTTTCTTTGTTTGTTTATTCACAATAATCTGGTTCTTTTACCGTTTTCATTAACGAAATAGATACAACAAGAGAGTGATGATGACATATCCCCTGCGGAGGCTCTGATACAATTCCTTATCAATCAAGGATCCAAGATCGACATCAAGGATAACAAAGGTTTTACTCCGGTGCAGTATGCCAGAGAGGAGCGCATTAGGCAAATGGTATTCCTGAGGTGAGAAAATTAAAACAATTAGTTAACCAGGATGTGTAAAATATGATTCAAGAATTAATTCTTCAAAAATGAATTCTTCAAAAATGAATGCGATGTGGGATTACCCACACAAAAGGCAGAGCAACAAGCCCAGGACAGATCAGACTGGAGCATGATTTCTCGTAGGGGAGCAAGGGGACACACCGTCCTATGCATCTAAGTCATTAATGCTATGGTCACATTACCCAAAAGTAGCCTGCTCGGCGGCCGAGCGGCGAGTTTTTAACCAATTCTGCCCGGCGGCTGCCCGGCCACCGAGTGGCGGCCGCCCAGGCACCGCTCGTTTTTAGGGCATCGCTTGGTCGCCGCTGAAGTTTTAGCGCGGAGTGAAAATTTGGGCGGCGCCTGCTAACTTTTCACTCGCCGCCCAAAATACGCTCGGTGCCTGGGCGGTCGCCGCCCGGGCACCGATCTTATTGCTGGGCGATGCCAAAATTCCAGCAGCGACCGAGCAGGCTACTGATCGGTCGGTCGCTGCTCTGATTTGTGACCATAGCTTAAGTCAGTCAAGAATTAATAAACTTGAGGAAATTACCTGCGTAATTAATGGACCTATTTTTTTATAAATGTGTGTCGCCTCTGAAAGAGTCGACTTTAATCCTTTATAAGATTTGTCTACTACCTACTTTATGTTGCTGAAAACAGCAGTCCTCAAATAGTCATAATTGTGCATTATCACATTGAGTGATTTCAAGTTCGGTGTTGAAAGCTGGTGTTGGTGTTGTGAGAACACCAACACCAGCTACAACACCGAACCTGAAGTCATGCTGGTGTTGAGGTTGACCTCGGAAAATATGACGCATTTCCGGTAGTCTGTGTTAAGGGCTGGTGTTGAATGTCGTCTGCTGAACCGAGTATCGCGGTCGGTGTTGACGATTTAAGTGTAATTTTCCCATCCACCACCACCAGCTCCTAGTATGGTTGCTGCGCGCACGTGCAGGTGCTCAGTTTACTGGAGAAAAAAAAATCACGTCAATTATTTACGTCTGCGTGTCACTTATGGGAGACGCAGAATTTAATATAGGATTTCCCGGCGAAATTCGCGAGTTTTTCATTCGATTTCATTTACTTTGCATTGAAGTTAGCGCCGATCGGCTTTGTCATGCATTCAATTTAAATTTTTTGTCAAAGGGTTTCATAGATCTGTCATTTAATTTGGAAACTGCTCAACTAGCATTCAAATTAATCGTCATTTGTCGAGGCGTCATTTTTATCATTCGAATTAACACCTGTCATTTGTATTCGAATTATGTTTATTCAAGTTAGGAATGTTAGGGGGAAGAAATGCAACACACGTTTACAGTTTAAAAAAAAAATGCAACTAAATGCATGATTTGCCATTAGGGTCTTTCCTGTTATTTCATTTATTAATTTTGAGGACAATGCATATGGGTGTAGTCAGACATTTGGTAAAGAAGGGGCAAAATTAAGGGATATGGCATTCTGCACGGACATGTTCATATACCCCGGAAAAGTGGGGATACAAAAATACCTATCCCAGTCACAATATTGTACCCTTTCCCCATAATGAAATTGTGATAAATTTATGATGAAACACAAGACAAACAACTTCCTTACATGAACATTTACAAAAATATTGAGACAATCAAGTCCGTAGATGTAAGTCTTTTTTTCCTTCTTAACAATCAAACTTAAAGGATGATGAATGTCAGATAAATCTAAAGGTATATAAAGTGTATAAATGGAAGAAAATTGAATATGATGAAATACACATGGAAAAAACAATCTTGAAAGAAAGAGAATGAGCTATAAAAAGTGTGTAAAAAACGAGAAATGTTTATTGACCACCTTCGCGATGCCGGAAATCGTGTTGCGCCAAATCGAATGACCAAATAGCGAACGAAGCACACTATTCATTAATTTGAATGAAACATACATAGATTCTAACGAAAACTATAACCGTCAAACCGTCGAATTTGAACGCAAGACGAACTAATTTAAATGACAAACTCCCGAATTCGACCGGAAAATCCTATATTTGACGTGAATATTTCAAGATTTTGTTAAAAAGTTTACGTCCAAGACGTGAAAATCCCCCCGTGAAAATTTTCCGCATATATATATACGTCAAATGTTTGCGTCTGCGTGTCCCTTAAACTCACCCATTTAAGCCCCAATACTAGTAATCAAAAGTCAAAACAATGTTGATACATGACTGTTATATAACACAAGATATACTATGGCGTAAAACATGGATATATAATAGGTTATTATCACATTTATTAAAAGACTCATACAACATATTTGTTTAATTCTTTTTGCAGCTTATCTGAAGATGATGTTCAACCATTCCGGGGTACGTATTTCATATAATTTTGAATGGTTTTACTTTTCACTAGGATTGTTCTCAAGGGTCAATAAAGGTAAACACTCCCACTCCTCCCCGTTTTTATGCAGATCGCAAAGGTTTAAAAAAAAAAAAAAGTTTCTTCGCTCTATATTTCTACAATACCAAAATTTATATTTTAGAATATAATATTTCCGTTGAGGTACGATAGTGCGGCGTTATTCTACCATCAAAATAGATTCGACGATTCGTTAACTTATCATCCGTACAGTGTTGATAAAACGATGTCCGCCGTCAGGCTATCCATTCGTGGGATATAGAAGAACTAACCATTAAGCTATAACAGATGATATTATTCACCTATTCTTATTTCCTTGATCCTCTTTCCGTAATTTTTTTTTTTATAGATCTGCCGATTGCAAGATCTACTGAAAGTCATCGCAGTATTGACTGTGAAGGAGGGATTCTCCATTTGGATAGTTGTGACGTCACAATGTCGATTCCACCAGGGACAGTGCAGGCTGGTACTTGCCACGATGTATCCATAGCTCTAGTCACTGATGATCCCCCACCTATCCGAGAGAGGGAGTTTCTTACAGGCCATGGCATTGGCATCACATTCCCTGCACAATGGCACTATTCTAAGAACCAGCCTATAACGTTAAGTCTCCCTCATGCCGCAACATTGCTGAAGGCTAACGATGTTCATGCTGACATTATCTGGAAACAAACTGAATCAACCTCAGGTTAGTTGTCAATAGGAGGATGCAAGGGAGTTGTTATTAATACAAAATACTACTTTTCAAGATTCGTCACGTGAGATTCAAGTGGCCCCCATAATTGGCGCAGTGAAACAGTTAATTGATAATAATATGTTTTTAACAACTTTTACAGATTATTTCGCATACATTCCTCACTCAGCTAGTTATATATTTCATCGAAACTCCATTTTATATCATAATTTCCTCAATTGTATTATTAGCCTACTTATTAGTGTGAATGTTGTTAACCAGACAATTAGCAACAAACTGAAGAATTGTCAAGGCCATCACATCATTATGGTCTTACAAAAGAACAACCTAAAACAAAAAATTATTGTATGGATTTTTTTTCTGTCAATATGTATTTACTTATACAGTTAACCGTGATGAATCAGGTGATGGCAATGATACGCAATGTATCATTAAAGAAAGGGAAATCAACCTCGCCATAGATGCCACATCTGATATTAAGGACAAGGTACAGCTATGGATACCGATTAAGCTTCATTATCATGCTCTTGGTAAACGAATGGCGTGCACCCCTTTCCTTCCCATTGACATGGCACAGGGTGAAGACATCACACTCCGGATATATATACATGAAGACATACCTTACATTGTTCAGGTAATATGAGTACATATATATACATATATATCAAGGATCTTTATTTAAACTGTTTTATTTACTATTTCTATAACCGTGATAGACGAAATATCCGACCAAAGTAAGTACACCCTCTTGATAATTTTTTTCTTCTCCAATGAAGCCGCTTAGTGCGCTACACTGTCAACACGGTTATCAGGGAATAGATGTGCTATACCTTAAATGTATCACAATGCGTAGTTTATCGTTGTCTTTAAGTTTTTTTTTTTTTTTCATTCAATTTTGTAATTGGTAACTTTAAAATATTTACCTTCTGTTACGGGTTTACTCACATTTCTTGGAGGATGTATATTTAGGCATATTATTTTGATTGACGGACAATATCAATTTCTAAACTTCTGAAGATGGCGCATGGCTTAGCTGGACATTGTTTCATATATTTTATAGTAAGTTTAAAAATCAGTATTTCAAAATTTCAGACTGTTTACTTTTATAAAACAATTGTCTCTCTTACAAAGTTTTATCCAGTAACTTAGTATTGGTCTAAAATAGAAATATTTGAAAACGGTCTCTCTTGATATTTGAACTGCAATTTCAAGAATATCCTTTGAGCACAGCATGATACATCAAGAAAGTCAAATTACAAAGCAAAAGACAATCTATTGACATGTGAATAGTGTTCCAGATTCACATATTGCTCCGTTTAGTCTCATTTCACAACGCCCTCTATCGTCAGAGTCAGAAACCTAACATGTTAGCCTATAGAATTTTACCAAAAAGATCGTTACAAATTCATTTTTTGTTCAAACGAAAAGCACATCCACCCCGACGTACGTTATCACTAGCTCTTTCATTGGAATCCTCATGTCCCATTGACTTTTGACAGTTCACCCACCGTAATTTGATCAAAATAGGTTGCAAGCTCGTCTTTGCCTATAATACACATGGGAACAAGTCGAACTTTGGTCTCAGTTTGCCAAGCGATTTCAAGATTATAGGTCAAGCACACGAAGGATAAGAAGCATGAATTATCATAGATCACTTCTGCTTGGTTCATTTAGTCCATTTCATCCAACCCCCCACCGTAATTTTTCCATTTAGTAAAAGCAAACATTTTGCCGAGATAAGCAAAAACATGAATATTCATGAACGGTCAGACAATACAGCCTTTTAGTCCGTAACGCATAGTGAATGGGAATGGGCGATGATCCGTCCAGGAGGTAGAGGTCAGTGGTTTGTGCTGGCAATGTTCCAGCGAGCGAAAATGAGACAACCGGAGCCATATGTATAATATTTTAGTGGAGACTTTGAAAATATTTCTTGATCTAGATAGTTAATACAACAAAAATAGTTTCATTAACTTAAACATGTACTATAAAATGCAACGTACTTTAATTTAATTGGACCAATCGTAGTAGGTTAGAATAAATGTTAATTTGAATTGAATTACATTATAACTATATGTATTTTAATCCTTATGTTTATAAGATGTGCTGTCACTGTTTTTGTATATGTTTTTTTTAACAGAAAATTCAGGAAGAAGAGGAAACATTGCTATACCGTCAAGTACATCCTGAACGATGTTTTGCCCTTGAACCTGAGTCAATTGATCTAGAGCTAGAATGCAATGGGGGAAAAAAGGTAAAGATGATTCTACAATGATTGTTAGGTTTATAGTATTTCAACATTCGAAATTTCATTTAAAGATGTGCTTGGTACAAGGAAATAGATGCAAATAAATTTCCTAAGTCTTACTGTTAACGGCCTACTCATACCAAGACTCTCGGTAAACGTTAAATAGGCTGTGCCTCTATTTTCGGCTGTGTCCGCGAGTGTATTATAATATATGAACGTGCCACACACAAAAAAAAAGTTTTTTAAATCAGGAATTTTGTTTCGCGCTGCATTTGCTACTGGCTTAAAGCAAAATTATAGGGTAAGTGCCAGGGTTGCATTTGGGTTTTTGGTTAGACCTAGGGCAGGGGCGGCAATCCAGTGGGGGGGGGGGGGGGGCATGTCTCACCGTCAATTGTTTAAGGGGGTCGTCACCCCGGAAATTTTGAAAAAGTGCACAAAAAAAAATGTATAGCAAAAACTAACTAAAGACTGCAACACACTTTACGGCTTTAGAGGGCCCAAGGGTGCAGCGTTGAAATTAATAAAATTACTGAAGCTACGCTTCCTCGCATAATATCCTTAAAGATGTACAAGTAAATACTGTAGTAAATCTGTATTCCTTTGGTATCATTTAAGCACAGTTTACACTGTATGTTTACAATATTAATAGTTACAGATATAATCAGTGCTACAAAAATGAATATTCCGCTTGCTCTTTTAAGAACTCCCTTCCTGCCTAATTACTAAAATGTACCTACTAAATATTTACAACCCTTCAGACTGCACACTAAATACCGACAAAGTAAAAGTGAAGTGTAAACAATTATTTCGCTTGTTTTATATTATAATTTTGCTGACGAATGTAATGTTTTAATACAACAAAACTTCAAAAACCTATGAGGGGGTAGCATAGAGTTATATATAATAAGACTTGGGGGTTAGTCACTTCCGTCACCTTCGTCCTTCTCAATGGCTTACTGATGAGGGGGAGGGGTTTGGTGGGCAGTTGTCCCCCAATACATTTCAAACATGTTTTATTTCTAATTTGATACCAGTGATTAACAAATGTTTCTGAAATGTCATGATTTTTCCCTGAGCTCCCTGGGGCTCTGCCCCCTGGACCGCACCAGGGGCCCTAAGGCGGGCCCCTGAGTGCTCATCGGACCTTAATTAAATCCCCCAAACTCCTAAGCTTCATGGGGCTCCGCCCCTTGACCCCCCGTCAGGGCTTTGCCCATGGACTTCACGTCAGTTTTTGGTTCACTTGGTTCGCTCGCTTTGCTCTACCTGATCGTAAATATTTTAGCCCTCCACCTCCCACCCCCACTTTGAAAAACGTTCCGAGAGGCCTGCACGTAACAATTAAGAGTGGTGGTGATGCATTTCTTTTGTCTGCTCCCCCAACACATTTTAGCTCGTTACGCGACTGGCCCCTCTTATTCGCTATGCTCCCTCGTCCCTCGCATTTCGTCCCCCTCCCCCTCCCGGGCATGAAAAGAAATCACCGCCCCTGTTCTAAGGCAAAGGTTATAATTATCCTTTGTTTTAGTTTTAGCCCAGGGTCGGATTCGATTCATGTTGGAAACTTTTGGCGCAGGAGCAAGTTTCGTAAATCCGTCCACAGCGTCTTTATTACATTGCCCAAATTATGTTGGGAGTAAACACACTAAATACTGTACATATAATATTTTGTCAGATCATATCTGCGACAGAATTATTCAACCGGCAGAAGACACTAGTTTCGATGCCAATTACGACGGAAACCAATGCCAGAATGCAGATGATTAACATTTCGATTTCAGCAACAAGTACCAACCAACCAAATACCAGCATGGAGTTCATGGCTTTACGGACTGGTTTGTCAATCTTGTTCTTCCCCTCTTTCTCCCCCCCCCCCCTCCTCCTTCTTTTGTCTTTGTCTTCTTCTTCATCTACTATTTCTCTTATTTCATTTTCTTTTAATTCTTCCCTTAATTTTTCTCCGCTTTTGTCCTATTCCTCCTCCTTTTCAAAACATGCTATAAACAACAGTATTTATCGTTTAAACACGTTTCAATTCTATCATTTTTATGGAATCCAGGATCACTGCATTTTTTTCATTATGTTTATATTCTAAGATGTGTTAATTTGTGAATTTGACGAAAACTCATACATGGGTTATTGTATAGTAGTAAAACAAAACATATATTGCACGGTACCTTTAAAAACAAGGAATGAAAAAGATTCGTAAATATCATGTAATTTCTTATTTTGTTAAACGCAAGTGCCATGTCTAATTATCATCAATCGAAACTACTCTTGTTCCAATGAGAACAGTGTGTTCACTAGAAAATGTTGTCATTTTTCTCCAAGGATTCTCCACCGACATACATTCAAGCCTAGATGAGATTGTCCCGGGATCAAACACTGACCTCAGGTAAAATTACTCTAAGAAAACATATTTGTTTTACTTTAACAACACTTTGTGCCAATTATTTTTGCTCATTACTATTACTACTATGCTTTTTTTCCTTTTGTGGCATGCTCTTAATCATAATTATTGTCTACTATTATTACAATTTTAATGTCGATTGTGTCAGCTTAAAAATATGAACACCATTACACGAGATAAGGTAATAATATATTACTGTATTAATTGACAGAACTAATAGAGGAATGTGCAAAAAACCGGGATGCTAGGTAATGAATTCATCTAGCCTTACTCATCAATTAAATAATGACATTTTTTCTCTCTTCTCCCGGTATTTCCATTTATAGCAACGCTGAAGAAATTCAGAGTGAAGATTTCATCACAAAAGAGATGAACACTGATCAGTACTACCATCTTGGTCTAGCATTGGGTATGTCCTACCAGACACTTGACACCATCCAGTTCAGAAGCAGACAGCATGAGGAATCTGGGGTTTATACCCCAAATCAAAAGGCTGCTATCTTCATGATCCGCTATTGGAAATGCTTGCAGCATTCTGTCTCCATAGCCGACGATCATCTAAGAGAAGTGTGGAAGTCCGTGAGCGATTCAAGGCATTCAATCCCTGTTTTGCAACAAGGACGAAGAGCGGGTAAGAACGCACTAAATATGGACACACAATTAAACTCATTCTCAAACAATCCGGGGGATATAAAGAACCAAAGCAATTAAGGGATCATACAATCAAGTTCATTACTCGAATTCAATTGATCAATGAGGAAATCTTTACAGGGTCTTCGTTTTTGCTACCTTCTCTATAAAGATAAGGGACCTGACAACAATGTGGAAGACGTTTTTGAAGGAGAATTCCCGCGTGAAGTATCAAGGACCGCCCCGACAGTAGGCCTACATGCTTATGAGGTGGAGGTGAGTGTTTCCACGCGGTAGGCGTTTGTCGTTAATATTTCAAGAGACTTAGCATGTTCTTCCAAACCAGGGTCCCGTTGCTTACCACTGGCGCTAAGTTTATGGCAATGTTACTCTACAGCCAATCAAATCAATGTTTCCAAGGAATTTACAATTAGTGGCAAAATTACCATCAATGGTAGGCTTTATCAAAAGATCTTTAACACTTATTCGTGGGCTAGACGTTAGTCTAGTCGTTATCAATGTGTATATTGTACATACATAGGCCTACTAAGCAGACAACCACATTTGCATCTCTTCCAGCATAGGAGCCTTGATGATTCGTGGGCGTTGTGATCTACTATTAATTTATCTTGCACTCATGTAGATGTGGATCTACTGTAGACACTGAATGTGAATTCGATAAAATGCATTTGATGATAGACCTATAATTGTTAGGAACATGTATAATCTA
The DNA here is from genome assembly GCA_035222895.1 of Strongylocentrotus droebachiensis. Classification (NCBI taxonomy): domain Eukaryota; kingdom Metazoa; phylum Echinodermata; class Echinoidea; order Camarodonta; family Strongylocentrotidae; genus Strongylocentrotus; species Strongylocentrotus droebachiensis. The sequence continues at coordinate 149,488 of JAVYIG010004372.1, forward strand.
TAAATGCGTTTGACACTTATTTGTCCCCAAAAACATAGAAGGTGACTTATGTATAGCTTAATAATGAGAAACAGCATAGGGAGCGTAATAACATGTACTATAGATCCTCATTTTAGCCCTTTGATGAAACATGAAAGGCTCCACCACCGGGCTACGACCCCGAGTGAGTGAATTGAGTGTCCACAAGCAGTGTCAAGAAATAATTCAGATATCAAATGTCAGTCCAAGAAAAAATAATAATGAATATTCAATATTATGTCACAGACATTCAAAAGAACTCCTCTTGAATTTACCACTCAAGATACAAATATTTGATGAACTGTTGAGTCAACTAAAGAGAAACATATATTCAATAATGTATTTCTGATGATCACGGAAAAAGAAATGAAAAACAATACAAAAGACACATATTATCGTTTGATTATTGTGCTGCACAATTACATTGTTGTGACCACTGCTAATGATTCGGAAAACATATCTCAAATTGCCAACACCTTGCCTATTCGGAAACTATTTTCCATCTCCAAAGATTGCAGGAGCAAGGGGGCACTGGGCGGAGAGCCTTCATCATAAGCGACCTAAGACCCCTAGTGTCAGAAGCGACTCCTTAAGCAGGTATACAATTACTTTAAAATGCGTTTCAAAGGGTATTATTAGTTTTTAGGTTCTTTCAGGACGGTATAGAAGATCTTTAATGGCGTTATAGCCTTTTGCCCACGGACAGCGTTTTTACCAAGAAAAGTGCAGATTAAATCGCTTTGAGGGAAAATGATTACAGGTCCAGGATGGATGTGGTGTTTATTCTAGTTAACGAAAAAAGTGTCTCCCTATGACACGAGATTAAAAAACGAACACGTTCAGACAAAAAAACAACATAAGTAAAAATAATTGCAGGACCTCAGGAAAAAAGCAATGAGGCTGATGAGGCTTCCACGGGTAAACAACAGTTTTATTATCATGATTACCATAATTATCCTTATCATTATTATTATCAATATTATCATTATTGTTATGGTTACATGATCATTATTATTATTATTATTATTATTGGTAGTAATAGTAGTTGTATTATGGTTATATTGTTATAATTATTATCATCGGACAGTTTCAGCACAATGCTAGAGGAGGAGGAGGAAGGTCGCGGCTTTCCAAAACGATGTAAGTTGCCCTGTCTTGTACTAACTTTCTTCTCCTAATTGTTGAATAACAAAGAATGAAAAGGTTGAAATACTCTAGTTGTTTATTAATACTTGAGTAAATTTAATCAATTTGGAAGTATTTATCAATAGCATGAGGTGGGCCCGCTTCACGTATCCTGCTATTACATGCCATTTCAGCATTCAAAGGTTGTTTGTGAGTTAATTACAAGGTTCTTGGGAGGAGACAAAAGATCATTTTAGTATTTTGTGTCGAGTTTGAATATATTTGTTGAGTCTCAGACAGATATTTATAATAACGTTCATTTCTTTAATGTTCATTTCAGATGGCAAATACATTCCTCGTTCAATTCGTGCACGTAGACGGACCTTCTCAACTTCTAAACACAAACCTGACAGAGTTCATAGGTATATTTTCTGCCTTTCACGTGTTTCCAATGGGCTAACCCTGAGTACTTGTAATAAGAATTGCGAAAACTGACTTCAATTTATTTATTTCCACAAAACTCATACAAACAGTAAAATATGTAAACAAAGCAGGACAACAAAATTAAATTAGAAATAAAAACATTCAGTACAGAACGATACATAACACGATAATTGAGTATATGTGGAGCGATTAGCAAAGGCCGAAGGCCTATCAAGGGTAAATCCCCAGCTAGGTTGGGATAAGACTTGTGTATAACAATCACTTTATTTATGTTGACAACTTCTACACCTTTTTGGATATCATTTTCAAAAGCAACTACTGAATAGTCATATAAAACGTCAACATGACGATCAAATGAATCTCGTGTTAATAATAGAATCTTAGATTGCTATAAGATGATACGTTTCTTTTGTTTGTACCTGGATATTACTTAACATTTTCCTTAAATTTTGGTCTTTCATTTTTAGAGTTTTGAGTATTGACGAGCATCATGAAGATGAAGGTAGGCATCCCTTTATCTGTAATATTTTTACCGAATGGATCATATTACAGAGCGCAGCAATAAGATAATGTTCGCTTTCATACAATATCAATGAATCGACATGAAAAAAACACCTTATTAATTAAAAATGAGTTGCAGGTTTATAATGTATAAACATTACGTTTTATGTATTTTTGTTTATTCTTATTGTAAAATCACTTTTTTTAAAGTCCGACTACCCCAAACGTTGATAATTCTGTTCAAAAGTAGGATTTTATTTCTGGAAAAAGGCACTACACAAATCCAGTTATTATGACGAGTAGTGTACCCAAAATCATTTACAGAAAAAGAGCGTTCCAAGCGAGCCATTTTTGCATGGATGGAAGCTGGAAAAAGAGCAAAGCCGGCAGATTTCAGACCGTATGAGTACACTTCACAACCTACAGATGACGAGGGACAGATAATAGAGTCTGTTCACCATATCTCTTCACCGAGCGCCCTCCACGATGAAATCCCAGTTCAAAACCTTGAAAGCAAGGATGATTTGATTGAGGATACTGACGTGATCCGGCTTGAGAAGTATCGTATCGAAGTGAGAATTCCACCTAATGAAGCTTACAGAGCAAAGGATGTCACCGTCGAACCAATCTTTGACATTCCTCCTGAGTTGGTGCTGAAGGAAACAGAAGCCATTATTTCCTTCGGCTTGAGAATGTCGCCCTCCGATGCAACCTTTGACATTCCGGTGAAAGTAACGATGCCCCATTGTGGTATATTCACCAGGCCAGAGGCTGCAAAAGTCGTCACTTATTATCGCAAGAGTGGTAAAGTCTGGTCTTTCGCAAAGTCTTTCTCTCTCTCTCTGTCCCATTCACTCTGCCATTCATTAAGTAAAGTAATATATATTCGCAAGGAAGTTAATTGCACAAATTATCATCAATAGTGATCTGTCAGTTTATGACAGGTTCAGTGACCCATTCAAAATTCTATATCAAGTGTCTCTCCTAGTTTCTCTCCAAGTTCCTCGGTTTGCACAAATACAAACGTATACCTATGGCTGTTTTTTAGTCCCCCAAACGCCTTTTTAACCGTAAGACATAAAGTTGTATTGGTTGGGATGGGGCAAAGAATTATGATTACTGTTAGAGAAGACAGGACATGGTTCCTTTATTTTGTAATAAAATGTAAGAACTGCGATACTTTTTGATGAATTTGACATACAAGTAATTTTGTAAAATGATATTAAAGGGTTTGAGTAAACGTATGTTTACAAGATTCTTTTGTTGATATTTTGCATGATTAGCTTCTGAAAGTTTTACAGCGATTCCTTCTACCAACGGCAACCCACAATGTGTTGTGAGACATCACGACCTAGATGTCTACATGGACCACTTCTCCGAAATATGGATTGTAGCTATCATCACATGGGCATTCATCGGAAAATGTGTTATTTGTACACCATATATTCCAGTGTTAACTCCGAAGAATGATGAACATGTGTTGTTTGTCCGTGTAAGAGATGAAAACATCGGAAAGGGAGAGGTTGGTATTCTTTCTTTTTTTATTTTCTTCTTATCATTTTGCTCTTCATCGTCATCTCCTTCGATACAACTTTATATTACAATCAATATCAAGTTTAACTGTTAAGGGATTATACGATAAGGTGCCGTGTTATTGTGGTCCACTCACGTTACTCTCAATCGAAGTGTTTGAGGTTCGAATCCAAGCCAGGTGTTGACGTTTTTTGGCAAGACATCAATCCACATTTTCCACTCTGCACCACGTGTAAACGGGTACCTGGAAATGCTGAGGTAATAATAATTGGAGGGCCCGGAGGAAGAGAAGCCTTCATTCTGATGTGCTTACCCTGGGTTTATAAGACCCAATTATTATAAACTTGTAAAAACACAAAATACATTGCATCTTCTAATAATTCAGTTTTTATCCTGGGCTATTTCGTGTCCTTGTTGGGTACGTTTGATCAATAAATGGATGTTTAAAAATCAATAATAATGATAATCTTCATGATTATTGTTATTATTATTATTATCGTTATAAGTATTATGATTAATTTCAATATTATTATCATTATTATTTATAGAAAAATTATTATTATGGTAGATATAAATATCTCTCGTGTAGTAGATCCTCTTCTGGCCTTTTGAATCCTAAATTTTTGTAGTTCTGAATGTATATGTTCATGGGTCAGTTACCTTCCTTTCCCTTTTTTTCTTCTTCATACTCTCTCCCTCTATACAACTTATAATTTACACTTTGTTTAGTGGAAACGCATTTGAACTTGAACTATTCATTTTTCCTCAACTTTTAAGGTGCCGCGTGGATACATTGCTCCGATCCCGGGAGAGCAATTCTTAGTTAGGTGGCGTTCTGGAGGATTGAAGATTACTTGCCTAGAAAGCACCGAGAAAGACGAGGCAATGATAACATTCAAACGAGCAGTTTAAATCAAATTGTTCAAAATTTTCTTGGATTTGAAATGCTAAGTATTGGCTGATTAAATGGAAGTAGGACAATATATGCCCCAAATCTTGTTAAATATTTTGTATAAAGTTGGGCAAATGCAATTGGGCCTATATGTTCTCAATAAATGTTCAGTAATAGAATCGGATAATGTTTTTTCTTGAGCATCAGTTAATTGAGCTATTTATTGATTGACCACATGATATAAAACCCATGATTTGGCAATTCGAGAATTAGGCAATTTATGGTTGGTTATCTTCTGTTAAGCATTTTCCATTTCAAAATTGTTATAGGAATATTGTGATTTTGCTGTATACGAATGTTTTTATATGTTTTTATATATATTTTCGTAATATGAAATAGAAGCATTTCAGTCTGATGAATATGTCTCGTTTATTTCCCCCACACACATATGTATGTATATATAAATACATAGTCTGTATATATATGATTATTTCGTAGACTCTAAAGGAAAGTGACATTCCCCATCTGACAGAGCAAAAAGTGTGGTTCACAGTGGATACACGAACCACTGACAAGAATAAAGTGATATTACATTTCATCTTGGAACAGAGCACAACAAAGCGATTCCACTTTCCCATGCACTTAAAAGGTAAATAACATCAAATAGAATCAAAGCAACCGAGAAATCCACAAATGTTGGCCATTCGTTTAATCTGTCAGCGGCGAACACTTTAGTCTTGAAAGGTTGAGGGCATATATACAAAACCGATACATCTTATGGACCTGTTTATATTTTACTTTCAAAGGTATCACCAAAGGTGTTGAAACTTCATAACATTTGATTGCAATGGTTACCTCCTGAATGTAGAATAAATAAAATATTATCCCTAGTCATTGACGGATGAGGTAGAAGCGGGAATCTTGACTTAGGCTTTTTGTTGTTGTTATTCTATCTAGAGTAACTGCCATTGGTATTTACTTTCAACTGCACATTTTAGTAAAGGAAGATGTTTTCCTCGTCACATCAATTACATTTTAAACCATGCTCCATCTTGTGTTAGAGATGTGCAAGCTTTTTTAATGGACGTACATTATGAGTGTCATAGGCAGACATTTACTATTAAAAAGAAAGCCCTGCCAATTTCCGCTTTAGGATAAAGACATGCCTACTGTGTGGTTATGTACTTTTTAGTTAAATTTAAATTTGTCTTATTATTTAATCAAAACATGTGTTGATAAAGCCATTTTTTTAAGTGAAATAGATAACATAATCATGATAATTCTATGGATGCATGTACAACATCTTTAATCGCCCCAAAAATGGACATAAACATAATTATAGCCTTTCACTCTCCATGCACACACAATGAACTGGATCGATTTACGATGAAAACTCACCTACTATTTGCTTTGTATTTTTGTATAATAATACTAATAATAATGGTGGATTCTTATATAGCGCATATGTCCGTCACGTTGTGACGTTCCTGGCGCTGCCCCGATTATTACCCTGGCTTTAGCAGGGCAGCCACTACGGCGCTCTAGCATTTTAAGGAATTAATTGTTTTGCTTTTTTTATTTCTTTCCCCCTCCAATTTTAAGAAAGAAGCTTGGTAGAGATGTAAGGATTTCGATTACATTAATTAATACATATCTTTTAGATTCAATTTTGAAGTCACCAACATTTATTTTGATCGTTAGCAGATTGATAAAAAAAAAATAACAATATGAGTTAACAAGATTTACTCATTAAAACATGATTTTGTTGTGATTGAATCGCAATTAAATGTATAATGCAACCTCATTTTATAACCAATAACACGAACATAATGAATACAAAATGTTACGAAGTCAAACAAATGTTCTACTCTTACCATCAGGAATCACCGAGACATTACTAGGAGACACAGTTCCCACATCCCCGAGACCGTCGCCATCTACATCAGTCGCCATTCCTTATCAAGATTCATCAGCAGCAGCCGCTGACGTTTCTACTGCCAGAGACAGGTTAGAATTCCTTCCTAATGGCTAAATGGCTAAATAATGGCTTTTTGATCATTCTTAATCAAAATCTCATCGATAGGAAAGGCCAAAACTTAGGGAATAATATTCCTTCGGTAAAATGTTCTTAGATATCAACTATAGCCAGCGTAGATCAAAAGTGTATAAACGAGAATTGTTCGCGTTCTGATACAACGGTTTTGCAATTTCATTGTAACTGTTAGGACTACAATTCAGATTTATATTGTAAGGTGTGTAAGTATATCCCTCTTAATAAACAGAAAGGGAAATAAACATAGAATAGCATAAGATTTTAAGAATTACATCGTCCATTTCCAGACGTATACTTTACATCGTTCAGAACTCAGAACAACGACGCAAAAAACACCAATATGTGGGAGTTAGCCTTTAAATTACTTTCAACCCCCCACCCCCAAGAAAAAGAAAATAAAAGAAGAGAAAATGAATAAATAAATACAAATAAAAATGATAATAATACAAAAAATGATTAATATGATGATGATGAAATGTAATGTATAGATAAATCAATAAATTAAAAAATATAATACTTTACAAGGCTTCAAATATTCGAAGAGAGGATCGAAGTTTTAGGGAGGAAGCATTTGATAGCCCAGATACCTGGACGATGAATGCTCCAAAGGCCTCGAGAACTTCCAAAAGGTTATTTACCAAAACATAAAGAGAATTGAAATATAAATTAACGAAGTCTCCTATAACAAATTAAGCTCCCAGTTCTAGAAATTATCAGAATACTTGTACATAAATTAACGGAGAGCTGATTATGGAAATTGTGAAAGTACGACTAGGCGAAAATTCAGATTGAGTTTAGAAATGCTTTACATGATATTTCCTTATTGTTTAAATCCTTGTTGTATAGTGACACAGTATCAGATGGGAAACTGAATACTCTTGCAGCCCACTTACCTTACGAAACATACCATAACCTTTCCGACAAACTCGGCATTGAGTACAACGAGGCATCACGTATTCTGAAGCAGCACGGTAGTAACTATACGGGAGCGATTAGAGAGTGCCTGTCAGTATGGAAAAACAAGTCGGGTGGCAGCTTGACCGAGCTGAAAAGGATTTGTTATAGTGTAAATTTAGGTGGTATATGGATGCAATATATGTGATAGATCTGATGTAATGGAATCCTCGATAGATATTCACCTACATGGTGCACAGAGAAAGCTTACTATTTCAATTTAATCAAGAAATTGGAAAAAGGATATCAAATTACTTGGAAGGCTGTCAATGTAGTGTAAGAAACCCATATACATTTCATAACTACTGACCATCAGATAACAGTTGGGCTAAAGAGTAAATACAATTAATAAGTACTGATAATCAGATAATCATCGGTATTACATTAACTAATTACTGACCATCAGATAATCATAGACCCAAATTACTCCAAATATATAATGCATATTATTTAAAGACATTGTTACACATATGTCGAACCCCGTACCATGCTCTCATTTTAGTGCATTCCTTGATTAAAACATGAATGCATTAATTGCACGTTTTAGTTTTTTTAATTTCATGCACTAGTTTATTTTATGAAGTTATGGGTTTGATTATATACTTGCAATAGTTAAGAATTGTAATAAGACAATATTTTTACCAATTTGTATATATTCATATTAATCTTGATTTTGAAGTGGAATAAATTAAGCTTTAAGTTCAATACGATTGAACATTAAATACAGATACTATACACTATAGTCTAAACCTTTTCAAATATTATTTTTTAGCACGGTTATTACCGCTAATTATAAACTTAATTACTTCGAGAGCACGATAAACAGTATAATAGACTGCGTAGGGAATAAAGTTATCAAGCTGCTCTGCCCCTCCTGTATAACCAATATATGTTCAAGTTTCGTGACACAAAGTAGGCTTACAATACCACTGATGGTAGTACACATATCAGATTACCCAAACCTAAGACGAATTATAGTAAACTTCAACTATCATAATAATAATAAAAACGTTACTTATAAAGCGCTTACCACCGAAGTCTCTAAGCGCTATAACACACAGCATAGACTGATAAACAATTACATATTAAAAAAAACTATAAAAAAGTGCAAATAAACCTACAAGTTACAATACATAATGGAATACACATCAAAGTGAACATAGTTAATTAATCATCGAACGCAATTTTGAATAAATGTGTCTTGAGACTAGTTTTGAATAGGTTAATAGTTTGACAGTGTTTGACATTTAAAGGTAGTCTGTTCCAAAGTTCAGAAGAAACTTTGCTAAAAGACCGATTACCATAAGAAAGAGTTGACACAGAAGTAGATACGAGGTTTAATTGAGAAGATGACCGTAAATTGCGTGAGGGTTTGCAGATGAATTGGTGTTAATTCATGAATGCATTTATAAGTTAAAACTAAGATTTTGTACATAATGCGGTACGTCACCGGCAACCAATGCAATTTACGAAGTACTGGAGTGATGTGTTCACAAGAACGTGTGCGTGTTACAAGCCTGGCGGCAGAGTTTTGCAATGTGCGATTCCGGAAGGCCATAAAGAAGGCTACTGCATTGATCAAGACGGCATGTAATAAATGCATGTATAAGCGTTTCGGTAGATTTTTGATCAATACAATTTCTAATACGACCTATCTTGCACAAGGCATATGAAGCTGAGCGACAAATATTTTTCATATAATCATCCATCCTAAGATCATTTTCAAAGATGACACCAAGGTTACGTGCACTTTTGACAGGTTGTATCGGAACATTAGCAACTTCGACAGATGGTAAATGGAAGGACTTTCTGAATCTAGATGTTACATGTATAACCTCAGTTTTATCCTCACGTAATTTCAAATCATTAGCAGTGGACCAAGCTTTGATACCATTTATACATCTTTCAAGTTTGGTAATAACAAAATGGTCGGAATCACGTTTCAAAACAACATAAACTTGGGTGTCATGTGCATAATTCCGCCTTAACATTGCGCTTCAATAATATCTTCAAGTGGTGCAGTGTACAGAGTAAATGGTAAAGGGCCTAAGACGGATCCCTGAGGAACACCTTCAAGTGGTACATGAGGTTTTGATAAAGAGTCATTAATGACAATAGATTGAGAACGATTCATAAAATATATTTTAAACCCATTCAAGGCAGTACCTGATACACCATATCTATTACGTAAGCGATCAACAACAAAACAAACATTATGACTGATAGTATCGAAAGCCGCAGAATAGTCTAAAAGTATTAAAACAGCTTCATCACCTTGGTCCACAGCTAACAACAAATCATTATATACACGTAAAAGAGCAGTTTCAACTCTATGAGTAGATCTATAAGCAGATTTCATTTTACTACACAAATTATTTGATGATAGATAGCCCTGAATTTTAGAAGCACAGCTTCTCAAATTCAATATATTCAAAAGATATGTTCAAAAGAATTGAATGATTGAAGTTCGGTTTTGTGAATTTTTAAGGTAGAACGAAGAAGCACACATACACCACCACCTTCCAATACGTGGGGTGATGTATGTCATAATTTGGGAGAGTTGTAGTAAGATCAGCAATGGGTGGGTCATCACGATAATTACCTTTCAACCAGGTCTCTGTGACACATAAAATGTCAAGTTCATGAGTTAAAACAAGTTCGCACAATTTTTTTTGTCCCCAAATTGGAAAAATATTCCGACCGATTTTTCGATCAGTAGGGGGGGGGGGGGGGGGGGAGGGGGGGGGGGGGGGGGGTAAGATCACTTTTTTATCCCCGTTTAGCACATAATTTTTTTTCTTCTATTAAAACAAAATTGAGGGGGAGAGGTTTCGTCCATAACACACACATACAAACAATTTGAGGGGGGGGGGGGGTTAACTCCCGACCCCCCCCCCCCCCCTGCGTACGATATTACTACCATACGGAGATTGGATTTGTGTTTAAGTCTGCATATCAAAATGTTAAATGTCCAATGTTTATTAATATTTCATGTAATATCTTACTGAGATTGGATTATTGTGCATAAATCTACACATTAAAATGTTTAATGTCCAATGTTTATTAATATTTCATGTAATATCTTACTGAGATTGGATTATTGTGCATAAAACTACACATCAAAATGTTTAATGTCCAATGTTTATTAATATTTCACGTAATATCATAATGAAATTAGATTTGTGTGCATAAGTCCGCACATTATAATGGCGAATGTCAATTGCATATATATGTCATGTAATATCTTACATAGATCACATACGTGTGCATAAGTCTGCACACGATAATGGTGAATGTCCTTTGCATATACATTTCATGTATTATCATACTGATTTTGGATTTTTGTGCGTATGTCTGCATACCCTAATGTTTAAAGGTATTATGTCCCATTTGCAGGCCAAACAAATAAAAGGGTTAAATTCCAACGGCATTTGAAAGATAATACTAATTTAGAACTTCCCTCAAAAAAGGGGGCTTGAAAATGAAGTGGAAAAATAACCACTATTAGTTGTCAAATCGACTTAAGAGCTATAGAGCCCAAAAGTAATGGTCTGATTTTCAGATCATTGTATTGAATGGTCGTACGTTTTATGCTGCGCCAAAGATTCAATCAGTTTAATTTTGGCCATTACAAGAAGTGGGTTATTGTTGTAGACAACTGCTCATGTACCCTTTAAAGCTCATGTTATGTATGTTATTACCAAAGAAGAAAAAAAACTAGTCAGTCACTCAATAGTGTCTGACAGTGAAGTCTAGAAAGCAAACGGGTTTCCTTGCATAATTTGAATATTAGGACACTGCTAATGTTTAAATTTCATAGATAGGACATGCATGACATATTCATAGTTCCTTCAAAGTTCTACAGAATTTGATGTTGGCTGCAAAAGGGACATAGTATCTTTAATGTGTAATGTTTATATAGGCTATATGTCATGTTATATCATACTGAGATCGGATTTGTATGCATAAGTCCGCACATTATAATGGCGAATGTCAAACGCATATATTGTTCATGTAATATCTTACAGAGATCAGAGACGTGTGCATAAGTCTGCATATTATAATGGTAAATGTCAAATAATTTTATAATTTATGTATTTTCATGCTAAGATGGGATTCGTGTGCATAAGTCTGCATACCAGACTTTTTAATTTCCTATGTTTATATATATTTCACGTAATATCATACTGAGATTGGATTTTGTTATGCATAAGTCTGCATATGATATTAGCGAATGACAAATGCATTTCTATTTCATGTAATATCATACTGAGATTGGATTTATGTGCATACATCTGCAGACAAGAATGTTTACTTTCCAATGTTTATATATTTGATGTATTATAATACTGAAATTTAACTCTTGTGCATAAGTCTGCACATTATAATAGTGAATGTACAATGGATATATATATTTCTTGTAATATCATACTGAGATTGGATTTTCTTGCATAAGTCTGCACATTATAATGGTAAACGTCAATTGCATATATATTACATGTATTATCACACTGAGATTGGATTTTCGTGCATAAATCTGCACATTATAATGGTGAATGTACAATGGATATATATATGTCATGTCATATCACACTGAGATTGGATTTTCATGCATAAGTCTGCACATTATAATGGTGAATGTACAATGGATATATATTTCATGTATTATTATACTGAGATCGGATTTTCGTGCATAAGTCTGCACATTATAATGGTAAACGTCAATTGCATATATATTACATGTATTATCACACTGAGATTGGATTTTCGTGCATAAGTCTACACATTATGATGTCGAATGTCAGTTGCATATATATGTCATGTAATATCATACTGAGACTGGATTTTCGTGCATAAGTCTACACATTATGATGTCGAATGTCAGTTGCATATATATGTCATGTATTATCCTACTGATATTGGATTTTCGTGCATAAGTCTGCACATTATAATGGTGAATGTCAATTGCATATATATGTCATGTAATATCAAACTGAGACTGGATTTTCGTGCATAAATCTGCACATTATAATGGTGAATGTACAATGGATATATATATGTCATGTAATATCATACTGAGACTGGATTTTCGTGCATAAATCTGCACATTATAATGGTGAATGTACAATGGATATATATATTTCATGTATTATCATACTGAGATCGGATTTTCGTGCATAAGTCTGCACATTATAATAATGAATGTCCATTGCATATATATTTCATGTATTATTATACTGAGATTGGATTTTCGTGCATAAGTCTGCACATTATAATGGTGAATGTCAATTACATATATATGTCATGTAATATCATACTGAGACTGGATTTTCGTGCATAAGTCTGCACATTATAATGGTGAATGTCAATTGCATATATATGTCATGTAATATCATACTGAGACTGGATTTTCGTGCATAAGTCTGCACATTATAATGGTGAATGTCAATTGCATATATATTTCATGTATTATCACACTGAGATTGGATTTTTGTGCATAAGTTTGCACATTATAATGCTGAATGTCAATTGCATATATATTTCATGTATTATCACACTGAGATTGGATTTTCGTGCATAAGTCTGCACATTATAATGGTGAATGTCAATTGCATATATATATGTCATGTAATATCATACTAAGACTGGATTTTCGTGCATAAGTCTGCACATTATAATGGTGAATGTCAATTGCATATATATGTCATGTAATATCATACTGAGACTGGATTTTCGTGCATAAGTCTGCACATTATAATGGTGAATGTCAATTGCATATATATGTCATGTATTATCATACTGAGATCGGATTTTCGTGCATAAGTCTGCACATTATAATGGTGAATGTCAATTGCATATATATTTCATGTATTATCATACTGAGATCGGATTTTCGTGCATAAGTCTGCACATTATAATGATGAATGTCCATTGCATATATATTTCATGTATTATCATACTGAGATAGGATTTTCGTGCATAAGTCTGCACATTATAATGGTCAAAATCCATTGCATATATATGTCATGTAATATCATACTGAGACTTGATTTTCGTGCATAAGTCTGCACAATATAATGGTGAATGTACAATGGATATATATATTTCATGTAATATCATACTGAGACTGGATTTTCGTGCATAAGTCTGCACATTATAATGGTGAATGTACAATGGATATATATATTTCATGTATTATCATACTGAGATTGGATTTTCGTGCATAAGTCTGCACATTATAATGATGAATGTCCATTGCATATATATTTCATGTATTATCATACTAAGATTGGATTTGTATGCACAATTTTACAGATGATAATGGTGAATGTCATATTGCGTATATTTTTCATGTATTATCATACTGAGATTGGATTTGTGTGCATAAGTCTGCACATTTGTTCGTATTGTTTCCATTATATCATATTCATCTTTAACACCTTTCGATTCAGAGCACTGCACCATTTCAATCATTTGTTTCTCCTATATTTTATATTTCATTGAATTTTACAGAATACAAATGTCTGCACAAAACTATGATTTTGAATTTCCATCGTGAATTAGCTGTGTCAGAGAATATGGGGCTGCCCTTAACTAAGCGAAGCTTTTAATGTAATATTCTTCGCTCCATACCATATCCATCTTTTTGAAATATTTCCTTTCAGGGTTCTGCACCATATCTTGAATTTATATATGTAGTAGGAATTTTGATCTCTACTGATTTGAATTCTTCTGCAAGAGTCTGCAAAGTTTGTGTTGATTCTATTGTTGCAAATATATTTTCCGACATCTGTAGGCTTTTAACAAAATTGGATGTGTGTCCATAATTCTGTATAATTGTTTCTTGAATGCCTGTTAACTATTGTGCGTATAATCTGGACACACATTTCAGATAAAACGCAACACTTCAACAGGG